>JAHDVE020007736.1:0-26464 GCA_022606495.2 Halesus radiatus
GATTTGGCATTCACCATTGTCAATATAATCTGTATGGCTATGTTTTTGGCTGAGATGGTTCTACTAACAATCTTCCGAGTAATAAAAATATATATATAGATACTTATTAAATTAAACAAAAAATAAGGAATACGTTTATAATTTTGTCATTTTTTTATTTATTCTAAAAATCGAAAAAATACTTATTTATTTCTTTATCCCTTTTTATTTTTTTAGAGTTAATATATATTCCGATTCTACTTCTGGCTTGACCTGATTTCCCTCATCAGCATGCTTTTCGACGTCATGTGGATCAACTCACTCATATCCGTTGGTAACTTCGATAAAGCAGCAAGCGTCATCAAGATGGTTAGGGCAGGCAGGGCTTCCAAAATAGGTTCTCGATCTGCTCGACTCATCCGAATATTTCGGCTAGTCAGGATGCTCAGGCTGTACAAGAACGCCTCAGCGACTCTGAGTAAAGACGACAATAAGAGGAATGAGAGAGTATCCCAAATCAAGCCTGATGCTTCGGACCAGGACTCGAAGCTATATTTGCAACGTAAGCAAAGCCAAAATAACGAAATTGGGGATCGGTCTCCTGAACAGGGAGATGAACACGGGAAGAAATCAAAAGCATTAGAGATTTCAAAAAGCAATATTCATAGATTAAAGTTGCCTCCTATCGGAAGGAACCCTCGGAGGCTTGAATCTTTTCATTTACCTACGATTGTCCCATATACTGAACAGGCAGATTCGGAGGCGGAACAGATTGACAACAATCCAAACAAGAAGAACAATATACACAATACACAATTAGTCGAGCAGAACCCGCAGCACAATAATGACGCCCTAAGTTCCAGTAAACGAATCAGCTAAGTGAATTCTGAATAGCTGAACATTCCAATCTAAACTAAAGTGGGCAACAAACTCAAAGAAGAGATCCAGAAGAACATCATCATCATGGTACTCCTGATTCTAATCAGTATCCCAATCTTCACAGCTAACGTATGGCTAGACGAAGAAACAGTTTAAAATTACAGTGCCGAATTCTATCGTTTTTATTCGTTTGGAAACACCTCCTATTCCTTTGCAGAGCTTGACTCGAATATTAGGTCCTATATCTCATATACTAAGAAGTTGTATAACCCTCTAGTATACTTCTCATACCCTTATAACTCCACTTGCTGCACCTATCCCCAAAACTATCCCGAGTATGGAGGCTCAGACCTTAGTCAGTTGCGCGACTATTCGCTTGAATACTCAGGTTATGACAGCTTCACTGTGGTATTCGACGGGACCCCCACCGACGTCTTCAACGCCAAGCTGAGTATCGCCAGAACAGTTTTTATCGTCATTCTTCTTATTGTCTCTAGTCTTTTCTTTTCGAAGGATGTCGAGGAACTGGCACTGGCACCTGTTGAGAACATGTATGAAACTGTTAAGAAGATTAGTAAGGATCCCCTCAAGGCAATCATTGGTATCCAAAACGAAGCCGTGTTAAAGGAAGAGGTTGAAGGGAAGGTACAAATAAATACAGAGCCCATAATTCTTGAAAATATGATTATAAAAATTGCCTCTCTCCTAATTGTTGGTATTGGTTAGGCAGGCTCTCAAATGATATCCAAAAGCATTGAATCCGCACATGGTGAGCTAAATATTGCTCTTCAAGGTCGGAAGGTTATGGGCATCTTCGGGTTTTGTGATATTAGAAACTTCACTGACGCGACTGAAGTGCTCCAAACGAAAGTGATGACTTTCGTAAACGACATTGCCGCAATCGTACATGGGACAGTTAACCGTTATGCTGGGTCAGCGAACAAAAATATCGGGGACGCTTTTCTGTTAGTATGGAAGTTTGGAGAGAAAGAGACCATAATTTCTGAGAAAAATGGACAGACTGAGGTAGCCCTCCGCAAAATTAACAAGGTAAGGCAAATAGCGGATTTGGCGGTGTTTTCCTTCGTGAAGATAGTTGCCGAAATCAACAAATCCCACACGTTGCTGCAGTACAAAAACAATGAATTGCTGAAGGCAAGGATCAAAAACTACCAAGGTGTAGCCATGGGCTTCGGGCTGCACGTCGGGTGGGCAATCGAAGGAGGTATTGGGTCGCAGTTCAAGATCGATGCTAGCTACCTAAGTCCCAATGTTAACATGGCCAGTCGCCTTGAGGCTGCCACCAAGCAGTTCGGTACAGGAATACTCATTAGCGGAGACCTCGCTGACCTTATGACTCCGGCCAACAAAGAGGAGCTCAGAAAAATTGACAGAGTGGGAGTGAGCGGAAACAGCGTGCCTCTCGAGCTCTATACCGTGGATTTGAACGTTGCCAACCTGGTCGCCAATTTTACCATCAAGGCTAAGAACAGCAAGGCAACGGACAGCGAGAACAAGAGGCATAAGTTAGTCGTTAATAAGCAGAGGATCCAGCTCTTTGAGGCTTTGGAGAGCGGGAAGAAGTTGACTCAGACTATTTTCTCAAACGATAAAGACTATAGATGGATGCATGAACCATATACGAATTAATTCTACAAAATGTGGAACCAAGGATATCAGCTTTATACTTAAGGAAATTGGGGAGAGGCTCTAGAAATTTTCAAACATACAGAGGTATATACATTTGTTGTTATTATTGTAATAATTATTCGCTAATTACGTACTATAGACAATGCTAATTGGAGTGAAAGATGGACCTTCGCGAAACTTAATAAATGTCATTGAGAAGATTAAATAGATGCCTGAGCAAGGATATAGGACCCTAATATAGAAATGATATTGTATATATTTTTTTACCTATCTATATATAATATACTTTATTTTAAAAAAATTATGTTATTATATATTAAAAAAAAACTATGGGCTAACTTTATGGATTATTTTTCTATGAAGTGAAAATATTTCCCCAAAACAAATTAATCTTCGATATTAGTTGATTTATAAAGATATTATTTTATTAATGTATGTACATATATCTAATAAAAAAATGTAAAAGTTATTTCTATATTAAATTTGGATTTTTTATAATTAATCTATTTATATTTTTTGTTGACTCTATCCTCAACTTTTAAAAGAATTACAATCTTTTCTCGTTTATGTGTGTATGTTGTTTTTTTTTTAAATAAAACCATATAATATCGGTTTGTTTTTGATCAAGCTGAGACGAGTGCAGAGGCAGTGGTAGCATCACTAAAAAAAAAATACGGAGTGAAAATAGATTTTAGAAAATGGTTTTTTTATGAATTACTATCTCCATTTGGCCTGAAGCTTTTGGGTTTTTCTGTAGTATCTTGCCAATCTGTGGATTCTCGACTCGATCAGAATCAAATGATACTTCGCGTCCTTGTCCTTTCTGTTCCTCTCCAAATGCTTTCTGATGCTGATGGCCTTTCTGATTAAGCAGTGGATATCTTCGGGGATCTCAGGAGCGCAACCGTTCTTCTTCAAGATTCTTGCGATTTTCTGTCCAGTGAGCAGTTTGGCGCTGGGGACGGCTTCCTTGTCTCTGATGACTACACCGATTTGTGAGGGGCTGGCACCTTTCTTGGCCATGGCGACGATGAGTTCAACAATAGACTTTGGGGAATGGACGACCCATCTGGCGTTCTTTCTTCTGTAAGGAGTGACAGTCGAACTGATACCCTTACCCTTTCCTTTGCATTGAATTCTGCCCATGTTGATTTGTGTATTTTAATATGTCTTTTTGTTATGTTTTTTGTGGATATAATAATAATATTATATTTTATAATATATTATTTATATATTGAATGTTGTAAAATTAAATAATAATATATTTTTTTTATATATATTCAATTAATTGGAAATATAAAGATAGTTATATTTTTTTATATGCAATTGAATTGAAAAATTTAGATTAAAATATGTTTTTCTATATACTTCTTGATTTTTTTTTTAATTCATATTTTTATGAGTCTGTCTATAATGTTAGCATCTTCCAAGTACTTCTTTGCTTCCTCATGACACAGAACATTCTAAGGGAAGTGGTTGAATAAAGATTTACACATATCGACTTTCTGCCTCTCGGAGCAATACTCGAAATAAAAAATCGTCGCAAGCACGCCGAGTAAGATTAACCCCATGCAAAAGAATAAGTTGTAGCTGTTGATCTTGTTATTGACGAAGTCCAATTCTGAATCTGAATATTCCGAGATAATCAGATCAATCCGATCCAGCAGCAGTGCTGAAACGGTCACAGTATCTGAGAATAGCTGGCTAGCAAAAATACTATCGAGCGTCATGTTCTTGATGCTCTCCAAGGCTGCCTAATAGCTATCCATGGTCTTGCTTAATCCTTTTTACAGCATACCACTGTAGATTAGGTGGCAGGAACTCGTTGTCTCTTGAGCAGAACACAGATCAGTGTTGAGATAGGACCAAGCTTTCTAAGCGAATCCGTCAAATTAGGAAGGAAGGATATCACTTACCGATACGAAGTCGTTGATAAGTGTGTTGTCAAATGAGATGTCGTATTCCGCTCCCGAGTATTCGCGAAGCATGATCTTATAATACACTTCAAGGAGCGAGTTTTTAGTACTGATGTAATCTAGCTTTAGTTTATGCTCGGAATTCACAACAAGTGGCACCTCATTCTCCTCATAACGGAGCAAATTTATAATACTGAAAAAGTAGGCTGAAATCAGGGCGAGAATCAGTCCAGTTTTTAATAGAGTTGTAAACGGAAATGAATTGTCTTCCTTAATTTTTTTAGTTGTAACCACTTGCTTAGTAGAGTTGAAAGTGTTGCTCGCTAAATGTTTACTCTCACTAATATCGAGTTTTTTTTTAGTCTTTTCACTGACAGTATATCCACTAAGCACTTAGTTGTCAGTCAAATTCTAGGTATTTCTGCTCTCCTCGACTCCAACAGACTCTTGCTTGTGGAACTTTTTGACAGGAGAATGTTTTATTTAAGAAAATGTCTGCAATATCTAGTTGATTTTCCAGATGAACTAATCCGACTAGTCTTCAGAAACGAAGGTATACATTTTCTCGACATCTCTTAGAATGTTTTGGATGCGTCGAGTGTAGCAAATAGTGAAGATCTTGATCAAAGAACAAAAAATAACGGCTAAGTATATTATAATTATTGAGGCATTGGTATAGGGCTTGAATCCATCGTAGTATCTGCTCAGACTCAGGATTTGTTGTTTGATTATGTTAATTGTGTTGAAATTATCCAAAATAAATGGGACTAAAGGAATTCTATATGCCTGGGTACTCGTCCAGACGAAATCAATCAACATGGTGCCAGTTGTGGAGACACTCATATTGAAGTCGCTAAACGAGAGTTGGTACATCAAACTGGCAAAGTTTTAATCATCCAATCCTCCAACGTACTCGGCCTGAAAATTAGCCACAGCCAATTTTAGATTTTATCTCGCATTTGTAGACCTCTGTAAAATATCATCAGGCAGCAACTGCGGTGGGGGCCAGTTATTCATATGGAATATTTCGAGACAAGAAAAGATCAGGTCTGCAAAGTAGGAGTTTCTAAGATTTATTCTTTAGATCTGACGAATCATATAAGAGACCCATCCAGTTCTGATTCGAGAGGTGCAGTAGATGCCTAAGGTAGATACGATAAAGACAAAGAGGAGCAGATACAAAAGCAAGGAAAAAGAAAAAACAATTTGGCTGTGATCACTTCTCTTCAGATTCTCTTTCTTTTAGTTGATTTCTGCACGAAATTTATCCTCTGTTCGTTGGGAACACAAAAGGTCTTCTTGTTCCTTAATTTAGAATTCGCTCTTGGAAACATTTTCATTAAATGATATTTTTTTGGCTGATTTGCCCTTTAGATTTGCCTGGTCGACCAATGCCTCGGCGTCCTCCCTAATTTCCTTCGTCGTCATCCTAAAGCTCTATTTCAAATCATTGGACGCCGTTCCCAGGAAATTTCCTCGATCGCCTTTACTAGCCTTTTTCTGGCTTTCATTTCTGTCCACCATTATAACCAGCCTGGATTGGCCATTATTGTTGAAACTGGCTGCTAACCTAAGATAAACCTTAACTTTGTCATTCTTTTGTTGTTGTCCACTTTTAAACCTTTTTAAATATATTATGGCACTGATACCTTAGGATGAATCCAAGGCCTTTTGATTTATTTCCCTTGAAAAATCAATGTTAAAAAGCTCTTTGCCAGTGACAGGCGAAACACAGGTCTATAATCTTCTTGGGTCGATACCGAAATCAGTGATGAAAGAAAAGCTGGCATCCTCAACAATGTCAGTATCGACTGAATAAAGCAAATAGGGAACGGAACTTTCGGAAGGGCCTTTCATTTTCGGATCGAAAAATAGCATATATCTCATGCTTTATGTAAACTCCGGGAAAAGATATGCTCTCATTTCTACGAGCTATATGTAGCCTTCCCCATTAAGGATTATTTTATCGCTCTCCTGCACCCTGATGCGGGAGGCGCTGTTTTCAGTGTTAAAGAAATCTCCTCGAAAAGACTTGGGAACAATCGAGTCGATGCTGCTGAGGTACAGCCCGTCGTAACGGTACTTGAACTGGGAGATGAACTTGAAAGGGATATACTCGATCTTGCGCTCCTTGATTATAAGAAATGGAAGTTGTTCATACACCTTTTTTTCCGTTTCGAAAAGTGTACGCTTGCTGGAGGACTCACTAGACTTGAAATTGAGTATCTTGAGAAAAATATTCATTTTCTCCAACTCAACCGATGCTTGAGATTTTGCCGATATACGGCTGTATAACTTCTCAATTTAGGTCTTTTACTTCAATATGGTGCCATACATCTCTTCAATATAAGTGAAGTCTATTAACTTTTTACTCAGCTTCGACCAGATTTGCAGCAGGAGAGTGAATGCGATATCTAGTTTTTCGTAAAACGAACAGATATTTTTATCAATCTCGACGATATCGGAGATATACTGGGCGTCGTTCTTGGATTTGAAAAACCATGCTTCGAGTTTTACTAGCAACTTATAAAGCTCGTATTTGTAAAGAACGTCTGAGAAGCTAATCTTGGAAAATCGCTATCTAATTTTCAAGAGGGTGGACAGATTTTGAGATTCCTCTTCCATTTTAATAAGGAAGTATAGAATTTCACTTTCTTGATGAATCGATTCGTCCTCGGTTTTCTGAACCATGCCGATTGTCTGCCCTTGGAGGATAGCTAAGTGATCCATTTTGTCCCAGGTCGTCAAATCTTTGGAAATGCGTTTCGACATTTCTTCCTGCTTCTTTCCATCATACTCCAAATCATTACCTATGTAAAATTGTTCCATTATGATCTGAGCGACTAAATACTCATCGTCACTATTTATTTTAGATTATTTGAAACGTTCGATGTAGTCCCAGTAATATTCGATCTGGACAAGGCGCAACTTGTGAAGCTCCACACGCGAGTTCAAGAGGAAAGGTTCCACCAATAATGTCAAGAGAAAGATCGGAAAGAAAAGAAACTCTGTTATCTGGGTCACAGGAGTCAGTCTATCAATCATACACCAGGTGGTCGTTAGAAGTATCATTTTGGCGACTATGAGATCGAGGGTTTTGCTAGTATTTATATCGTTGGTGAAGCAATATACTCCGTAAAGAAATAGAACCACAAACAAAAATAGATCATTGTGGATCATTGCCCAAATTATAGGGATAGCCAGATACAGATAGCCCAGACTGATATATTTTTGGTTCAGGAACATGCTGTAGCCGATGAAGAGCGCAGTCGGAAGTCCAGCCAAGAATCTGACCGATCCCAGCATAGGAAATAGGGAGGTAGGAGAAGAGACTATGAAATAAAGCTGCATAATATTGGTGAAGTAGCACACCCTAAACAACAGAAAGACCAAACAAACAACCCATGTGCATATGTCTTTTTGTTGGTGTGATAAGATCGACTTGCTGCTGAGAACCACCATGCTTGCAAAGAAGAGAATAGATACACTTGACATGATTATTATAATTTGTTAGTTGGGAAGAGCAAGTTGCAGGGTCGAGTCGAAAATTGATTATATGCTTGACATGTTATCGAATGATTCTATGCCTGAGTCCAAGGTCCTTCTTAAAACTAGAAATATGGTCAGAAGATACTCGAATGTTTTGATGACAGGATCGATAAATAAGAGTTTCTGAAGCCTTGACTCAAGAACTTCTGAGGAATAGAAGAAAAATTGAATCAGATTGTCCATTAGCTGTTTTAAAGAAGTTATTCAATTTTTGTTTGTTTGGAGAGATGCTGATATTTAATATCAATATTCTTTTCTTTTTTTTTTTAGTTCTTAACAATAAAAAAAGATAAAAAATATAAATGAAAAAAATAAATCAGAAAATGTACTGAATTAATTTTAGTGTATAAAAAAAAAAAAAAATCATCGAAAAAATAGAATAAAATATATTTCTTTAAAAGCATCTGTTTTTATAAAGAATTACGACTATTCGAATGAAGTTTAAATATAATACTCGGTTTTGGCTACATATGTTAAGCCGGCGAAATATTTAGTAATTCACATAATCTATGAAAATAGATTGAAATAATAAAAAAATAGAAAATAGTTTGGTCATTCTTATCTAACTATCGAGTATTTGATTCTTCTATTTGTAATATATAGCCAATTTTATGAGGAAATGATTCAGATGTGTTCTAGAAATAAATATACATAAAAAAGTAATCAAAATAACAGATATATCTTTATATTTTTAGCTGAACTATTTTATTTTATTTTATTTTTATTTTATTTATTTACATACTACTGTTTGATTAAGAAACCAGATTGAATTGTATATCTGAAATTGTTGTCGCCTAGGTCTGTGATAAGCCGAGGTATCCCAAATGACAACAGGAATTTGGTATAAAAGATATTTTTGGGGTGGATAAGATTATTTGAATCTGTCATACAAAAATTAGAGACCTATTTTTTTTAATATAATATCGATATATCAATGATGCCTATGGGTGTTAATTTTTTTCCTCTCATCTACTTATCTTCGTGAATATACTAGTTTTTCTCTCTCTTTCTTTCTATAAACTCTTTCAGTTCTCGAATTTTATACGTGGCTCACACATTTATTACGTCATCAGATCATCTTCATTCATAATTTCAGCTGGTGGTTGAGGTTCATTTTTCTTAGGACTCTTAGGCTATAAATATATATTTGTTTATCGAAATAAAAAAATATTTTCAAAAAATAAGATCAGAAAAAAAAAATTAATTAATTACATAAATTATATTCTTTACGCCTGCCTAGTAAAAATATCAAATATGTATATTTAAAAAGATATGTTTTTTTTTTTTTAAAAAGTGGTCATTTCAACTATAAATATTAAGTTTGGATTTAAAAAAAAATCTTTTTATAAGAGATTCAAAGAAAAATAAAGAGATAAAAAAAAAATATTTATTCATCATATAAATAAATAAAAAAACCACAAGATAAACATGGATGAATATTATGATGAGTTAGGAAATTATATTGGCCCTGACGATGTTGACGAAGTGGAGTCGAACAGGCAAAGAGTTCGAGATGGGTCGGAAGACGAGAGCGAAGATCAAGATGGACTCGCCAACCACGATGCAATGCCTCAAGAAGCAATCATCGCCAACGAGCACCGCATAGTGCTGCATGAAGACAAAAAATATTATCCCACCCACGAATAAATGTATCCTGAGGCAGAAACTCTCATTGAGCAATAGGACGCACAGACCCTTGAAACACCCATCGTCCAGACCACGGTGCTGAAAAAGTTCAACTTAGTCCATCCACTCGCATCCACATGCACTCAAGAATTTTTCAATTCATTGCTGCAGCATCCCAAGTCGCTCAGAAATATCTGCGTAGCAGGACATCTCCACCATGGGAAAACCTTGGTGATGGATATGTTGATACAAGATTCGTTTTCTGGATACAAATGGGATCTCGATAGAAATTATAGATGGCTCGATAGCAGAGTAGAAGAGCAGGATCGTAAAGTATCAATCAAGTGCCACCCAGCGACAATGCTCTTGAAAGACCTCAAGGGGAAAAATTATGTGATTAACTTTGTTGACACTCCTGGTCACCCCAGCTTCACTGGCGAGCTCTCTTCTGCGCTGAGAGTATGCGATGGAGTTTTATTAGTGGTTGATGCGGTTGAGGGAGTCATGATGATGACTTAAAGAGTCATAAACCTAGCAGTTCGCGAAAAACTCAAAATCGTGGTCTTTGTCAACAAGATCGACAGGCTCATTCTCGAGCTGAAAATACCTCCAGAAGATGCATACCTGAAGATCAAACACACTCTAGAGGAGATAAATGGGTTACTTAATGCTGCGTGCTCACAGTACGGCTTGAAGGCTGAAGACTGGTTGGTTTCTCCCTTGTTAGGAAATGTTCTTTTTGGTTCTGCAGAATACTCCTTTTTGTTTAATCTGGAGTCGTTCACCAAGCTTTATAGCGCCAAGTGGAAGAGTGCCGATCCACTTATGCTTTCCAAAGTGCTTTGGGGTGACTATTACTTCAATAACGAGACTCGAAAGTTTATGAGAAAACCAAACAAAGATGCAAGGAAAAGAGCATTTGTAGAGTTCATCCTTGAACCTATATACAAAATATTTGCCCACTCGGTTGGGAGAGACAAACCTGACCTTGAGCCGTTTCTGGCCAAAATCGGAGTATATCTGAGAACTGAGGAATACAGGTATAACATCAAACCACTTGTTAAACTGATCTTCCAAAGATATCTCCAGGGAACAGCACCTTTAGTAACTTCCGTAACTAGTTGGTTACCATCTCCAGATTTGGCGACTCCTTCTTTGCTTGCCTTGAATTTCACTGGTCCTCATGATGACTTTTACAATGAGGTTTCCAAATGTTCTTCATCCGGACCCTTATTTATCAATGTCGTTAAAAATTTCCACAAAATCGAATGCAAAAGCTTCTATGTCTTTGGAAGAGTCATCAGCGGCACTTTAACAGAAGGGGATGAAGTCAGAGTTATGGGGGAAAAGTACAATACAGATGAGCAAGAAGATGTAATGACTCTCGCTGTGGGGAAGCTCTTCCTTTCTCAGGGCAGGCATCTTGAACCGGTGAAAAAGGTATATGCAGGAAACCATGTCTATATCGAAGGTATCGACCAAGCTATTGTAAAGACCGCAACCATTGTAAGTAGCAAGGCAAGGGATGTTTAGATTATGAGACCAATCAAATTTTGGACAATTCCTGTTGTGAAGGTTGCCATCGAACCATTGGTGCCCAGCGATCTTCCAAAAATGCTGTAAGCAATTCGAAAATCCAGCAAATCCTATCCATTAATGCATCATAAGGTGGAAGAATCAGGTGAACACATCCTAATGGGGACAGGAGAGCTCGAGATGGACTCGATCCTCCACGATATTCGGGAAGTGTATTCAGATGTGGAGGTCAGAATTTCAGACCCTTCAGTTACCTTCTGTGAAACAGTTGTAGAGACTTCAGGAATCAAATGCTATGCCGATACCCCAAACAAAAAGAATAGAATTACTTGTCTCGCTGGTCCGATGGAGAAAGGCCTCGCAGATACGATAGAGAAGGAGTTTATAACCACATCTAACTACGCTGAGCTCAGCCAAGTATTAGAAGAGAAATTCGAGTGGGATATTTTAGCTTCAAACAATGTTTGGGCTTTCGGGCCTGAAGATCAGGGAGCAAACATTTTGGTCAATGACAGCTATCCAACCAATACCAACCAATAATTCCTTTCCAATGCCAGAAATAGCGTGATTCAAGGTTTCAGATGGAGCACGAAGGAAGGACCTCTCTGCGACGAACCCATGCGCAATGTGAAGTTTAGAATAATTGAAGCTGAGCTCAGTTCAAAAAGATAGGAGTTGACTGCTGGTCAGGTGATTCCAACAGCAAGGAGGGCATTTTACTCGGCGTTTCTAACTGCAACCCCTCGATTAATGGAACCTATCCTTTATACATAGATTCAGTGTACTCAAGAGAGTCTTCAAGCAATTTATACTGTAATAGCAAAAAGAAGAGGAAACATCACCCATTAATCAGCCAAGGCTGGGTCTCCCTTGTACACTGTGAAAGCTACGATTCCGGCAATTGATTCATTTGGATTTGAAACGGACTTGAGGGTGCATACTACGGGACAGGCTTTTTGCCTCACTATATTCGACCATTGGAATATGCTATTGGGAGATCCTCTTGATAAGAAGGTCATCTTAAAACCATTGGAATCGCATCAGCCGTTTGAACTTCCTCGCGAATTCATGATAAAAACAAGAAGGCGAAAGGGTCTCAACGAAGAAGTATCAATCGTAAAGTACTTCGACGATTTGAACATCAAGGATCTACTCAAAGCTGATGCATCATATAAAGAATTTGTCTGAAAAATGTATTTATAAAAATATAATTTATGTAATGCTTTACAAATATTTAGAGTTATTAAAAATAGTATAATAGTATTATTAGGGTTAATTATTATAAAAAAAAATTAAGTTTCTTGGCTAGAATGTATAAATACCATAATTTATTCACATATTAGACAATATATTTTTATGAATATACATATTTTATATTCATTTATATATGGTAGTTTTTCGATCAGTTGATGTTAGATGTGCTATACATTGAAATTTTAAAGCTTACGAGTACACATTTCTATTTTTTATATATAGCTCTAAATTACATTTTATGGTATTCAAAATATTCAATAAAAATAAGATTGATTTTTTAGAAAACCAGTAGACAAATATTGTTTTTTATTGATAATAATCATATTAATTAGTCTGTATAATTTTGGTTTAGTCATTTAGTTTTTTATATTTTTTTAATTAAGATATGATAAAAAATGATTATTCAAGTATTTAAATGACTAAATCAAGATATATATTAAAAAAAATAGATGTCTCAATTTTTCTTTATCTGAAGGAAATCAAATAAGTTTATATCTATGCTTTTAAGGGGGGGAACTCTTCGAGAGTGCCCTTGTTAGGTAGTGGCTTACACTGCTTTACATTTAAATTTATATTATGTCTATGGCTAATATAAATTAAAAAATAAGCAATAAAAGCGAGATAATTTATTCATTTTGTTAACACTTTAGTCATTAAACAAAAAAATATACTAAAAATTAACTAATATACAAATAAATATCATACCATTAACAAAAATAAAAAATACTATTGCAAAATAAATTATAAAATAAACAATAAAAACATTGATAAAAAATATATATAAAATACAATAAAACAATACATAGATAAGATAAATAAAAAACGTTTAGCCAAAACATTCTACATTCAAACAAACAAACCCTACGCTATTTATAGATTAGTTATAATTATGAGCTAGTTATATATAAACCTGAACAGCTAGTATTCCGTCGAACAATCATACACCCTCATCTAAATCGCGTCTACGCCCTCTCTTTGTGTACAACAACAAAAAAAAGACTCAGCTCTCTATACCAACTATTTTTATCTACTCAGTGATCTCATAAAACAACCACAAAAACTCCATGCTCTTATCATTACAAACTTATTTTCTCAGTAGACCAACCAGACCAATCATATCAACCATACTAACCAGCTATTATCACATTAATCTCTCTAACCAGAAATAAGGGGAGGTCAAGAAGTCGAAATTACATCCCCTCCCCCGCTTCTCCTAAATCGAACTTCTATCGAGGATTTAATCAGTGAAGTAGAATAAAATAATTCCGAGGACTTGCCAAAGGTATAAAACAGAAGATGGGCAGACCATATCCCAAGCGGTACATCAGGCTTTTACTTTTCGGAAAAATAATTCTTGACATAAGCAAGTTTTGATTCTCACAAATGTCTGACTTACAGTCAAATAATATCTGTTTTTGGGGGTTTAGAAACTTCGGTTGTTGTAGTGTCAGCTTGTCTTTTGCTGAAATATTTATTTGTAACGAATATAAACCTGACCACATCCAATGTCTTACTTCTAGTTTCTGTGTGTGCAGTCTTGGCTATAAAAATTACCCAAGACTAATATTAAGTCGGTCTATTGGGGTATATAAGCTAGATAATCGATGTCGATCAGGCCAGCATTCGATTACTAGAGGGAGTATTTCTTTCTCGATTAGATCATGACATTACGATTCCTGAAGAAATATATGGGATGCTTGCGAAAGAGCTAGCTTGATGCCATCTTTTGTTACACTAGCCTTCTCGTGCATGTATGCCCAATCGTTTATTAATACGATTGGTATGGCTGTTACTTCAAATTTGATGTTATAATTTTTAACCATTTTCTATCCAAATCCCTTAGATATTTATGTATGTTTTTTAATTACTAATATTTTTTTTTTTTTTGCTTTCCTAAAACTCGATTTCAATAAAAGCCATATACTTTATTTAATATGCATAAAAAATGTATGTAATTAAATAGAAATACATTATTGATATTGGTATGGAATCCTGAGAACATCATAGCGATTAATTTGATATTTAATGAACTGAGCAAAAAAGGCTGAGGCATTAAGTATTCGGTAATTTATACATTTCGTTCCACTTTCCAGACCTAGATGTGAACAAGTTTCCATTCATCTTAACACAAAGTTAATATATTATATAACTAACTTCACGCTTCGCCTATTCGTAAGTTTTTTTTTAAATTGTGAATATGTCATCAATCGTATCGAATCAACTCCACTTTTGGGGATATTATATCTAAACATTCCTATCAGTTGAACTGTCACATCTTATCGGAATCAATTTTGAAATGAATCGCTATTTTTCATATATACACACATATACTAAAAATTTGGTAATAATTTTAAAAAACATTTTTTAAAAGAATCTTGATATTTTTTTATAAAAATAGTAATCTTAGAATTAAGGATGCATTTCTTGAAAAATATAACCATAACATTGATAATAAAAGATTTAAAAAAACACAATTTTAAATATATATATATACATGTTAGCAACAACATTTTAAAAAAATATGAGTATATTGTTTAATACATGTATGTATTATTTCATAAAAATTGACGTTTATATTACATAATATAATGTTTACACATATATTTTTAAAAAATGTATGTAATTTTTTTATTTAAATATTTATATAGATCAATATATTTTATACTTCAGTTTTTTATTTATTATTATATCATATAAAAAATATATATATAAAAAATACATATATAGTTCGTTTGTATATTTTTTATATATACATATAAATTGTTCTTGACATTTTTTTTTGGGTTTCCATCACCTATAAACATCATCACTCTCTCTCTATTTATTTAATATACATTTTTTAAAAAAAGGGAGTCAACAAATGCAAAAGATATCCCAATAATCAAACAATGCCTACATGTTAGATACGATACTTGTTGAACTGGTGCTTCAAATGAGAATAAATCTGAAAAGAAACATATCCAACCATCTTGCCAATCGTCTCCCATATTTTAACGGTCTGCCTCGAAAGCAACTCCCGAACTCGCCGGATCTACTCATCAGTGCACTCGTGCAACACCAATAGTATTCCTGCCACACTGATGGCTTGTTTCCCGCCAGCAATGCGCAAATAGACAGGAGAACCGTAAGCATTATGATCGAGTTTCAGTTGCGCGAGAAAAAATCAGGAGAGTCGTTCGGGTTCGAGATTTGGTCGATAGATACAAGCGTTCCTCACAACAGCTACAAGGTTGAGCACTGCCTGGAAGTGATAACTTAAATTTCCGAACTGCTCCACACTTTGCCTCTTTGGGTCAGCTATATCAAATAAAAGCGAGAATACGCGACTCATAACAAAAATATTATTAATAATAATAATAAAAACTATAGTGACGCTAATATTAAAAAACAAAAGGACAGCTTTCTCATCGACTACAAAGTTATCACTGAGCCAGCATAAATTGTATTCGAGGCAGGCAAAGCAGCTAACAGAGAATTCCGGTATAGTGCATGCCATAATATCAAAGTAAGAGTCGAGTATTCAACATTGGACAAACTCCAAAGCCATCTCGCTACCAACGACCCATATTCTCGACTATTCGCACACAGGACCTCAGATACCGCGAAAAGATTAAAAACTACCATATCGACTGTTGAAAGTTAAAAAAACCTCGAAGCTCCAATGAATAAATTTCGGCGAAGACTCTCAAGCGTCTACTCATTCTACGATGAGGATAATGACATTACGTTTCTGTCAAGCGACCCTTCCGAGTTCAAAGATAGCCCTATAACGACAGAATGTGTTGTAATCTTAGAAGATGCCCAGAGCTCATCGGATTACGAACAAATCTTGAATGAAAGAGACGAAAAATTCTAATTTTTTAGGCAAGCTGTCCTTGATTTACGAGAATAAATGGTCTAAGAGTTAGAAACAAACTGAAAAAACTTATTGGATAAATAAAACCAATCCACAGTTAAATTCACTTTCAACAAAATCAAATGTATATGATCAACCAATAAATTTATTTTAATGAATAGTTTTAACAATTTTTTTTATTTTTTAAAATCAACAGATAAGGTGAATATATTTACGTGTGTTTGTTCAATGTGAGTGCACGCGTGAACGTGTGTTTATGTGCGTATTTTTTAAGTCTGTTTTAGCCAAAAAATCTCAAAAAGTATATATATATAATTTTTTAGTTATCGTCAAAATAATCAAATAGAGATCGAATGAAATAAGAATTAGAGTCAGTTTCACATAATATTTATCTATATATATATGTCAGAATTAAATAGAAATATTAGATAACTATTGGGATAAATTCTTTTATTTGTGTTTAAGTTGAAATTATCGACCTTTTATTTCTTGAAAAAAATGGGTAATTGTATTCAGACATAATCAAAATAATAGAAACACTAAAATTCACGTCAAATAAAACCAATTTCTTCGGTTTAGCCTATCAGATACCAACTAGAACCACCCCCCATTGAAGCAGCAATGTACATCCCAGACCCAGAGAAATTACGCAACAATAGAAGTCAGAGCATCAAGAAATAAACTCTGGTAAATACCCACAACTTGCTAAAGGAAGAAGAAGAAGTCATCGATGACTGGAGGAATAAAAAATATCTAGGGGTTCCTTGTCTGTTTGACAATCATAAAGATTTACTCAAACTCGATGACTCAAAATGCATATTCTTTAAACTTGGTCACAACAGCGTATTTACTGATGATTTCTTCAGGCTGCTTATAACCAATACGGATGAGCCAATATGGCAATCGGTGACAGACCCCTAGTATCAGCTACCAAACAGGATCGATATCAAGGAACGACTGCACACTACATACGACGATATGACCAAAGCTTAGAAAATCGGAATGTTTGTTCTGAGTAGGGATCGATGGGGGTTTGCCCTCCGACTGAATTGTGTCGATTCCATCTATCAAGGATAAATTGGACAAACTCTGCTTGAAGTTTTCCAGATCGAATTCATACAAAACATACTCAAAACGTACGCCTACTACATTCTCCAGGACAAAGAGCTCGACCTTACCGATGTCAAGAGCACCTAAAATGATGTGAGGATAAATAAAAATTTATTGGAGCACTGTAAAATTTTGTTTTCGCATCAATAGGAAGAAGTAGGCTGGATGCTGGACCTGGAGAGGAGGCCAATGCGTCCTGTCGCCGACACAAGATTAGTTCCCTTGTTGGATTCCGGATACTATTTTGAACCTAAAAATCCTAAGAAATTAGTGAAGATAACTAATGCCTTCAAGAAAGTTGAGCTCAAACTTCAAGGCGGAATCCTTGCCAGCGAGATCGGCTCAGGCAAGACAGCAAGCATGTTGTTCTTGATTCTAATCTCTAAGATGTCCTCCAGTAATCCCAAAGATACGACAACCACCCTTATTATCACTCCAGAAAGCATTCTTCACCAATGGGATGAAGAAATAAAAAAATTTGTGCGCCAACTGAACTGTCTCACGATTGACAACTCTTCGCAAGTAAAGAGCGTTAACCAAAAAACCGTGAAATGTTACGACATTGTGTTGACTTCCCGATCAATTATCGAAAAACACAAGGAATTCTTTGACGGAATCGAATACTCCAGGTTTATCATCGACGAAGTTCATGAGTTGATGAAGTAATTTTCTCATCAAAACCTCAAACTTAAGAATCTCAAGAATTTTATCTACAACGCTCCAGTCAATATGATTTGGGGCGTTACCGGTACCCCCCACCACGTCGACTACCTTTCCAATCTGGTCATTATCGCCGAGATTCTCAGATTCCCAAAAGAGTTCTACGACAAGGTCAATTGCAACGTCTTCCGACAATGTTTTCTGGAAAACTGCATCCGCAAGAACTTTAACTCAGCCAAACTACCGCCTGTTAATAAGGTGATCACAAAATGCCAAATGGAGTGTTTAGACAACATTTTGTATAGAGGGAAAATGGACTTCGCGGTTAATGAAGACTAGGCCAGGAAAATTTGCAATAACATTCTGCCCCATTTTAAGGTGGGGAAGAATATCGACCCAACGCAAGATGGTATCGAGGCAGCCAACGCCAAACTCAGCAAAGAAATACAAGCCATTTAAACCCAACTTGCCAAACCGAGTCTCTCTCCCGAAATTGTCAAGTCCCTCAATTCTAAAAAACAAGGGCTTACCAAAGAAGGAAGCTTTTATGTCGAAGTTATCCATACCTTGAGACAGCCCTCATTCGAATGCATCATCTGTCTTGATTAGAAGCATATTTCGTAAATCGTGTTGACGGAATGCATGCACTACTCTTGTGCAGAGTGTTACGAGTCACTCTTCAAAAAGTTGGCTGTCTTCCGATGCGTCGTATGCAAGCATCAAAGTGAGGAAAATAGTTGCATCGTGCACCCCAAGATGAAGAATCGTCAAAATAAAATTGACCTCATAATCGACGCCATCAAAACCCTTCCTTCAGATGAAAAAGTAATCATCTTCACTCAATTCCACAATCTGGTGGAGAGGCTCAGCGAAGAGTTTGATTTGTTGGGCTACCCTTACCTTATTCTCAAGGGAGAGCCCAATGAAATCAACTACAGGCTCAACACGTTCAAGAACAGTTGCGACATCAGGGTGATGTTCTTATCCGTGGAACAGGCGGCAAGCGGGATCAACCTCACCGAAGCCAACCATGTGTTCTTTGCACATCCGCTGTTGGGAGAGGATTACGAAGTAATGATCAATACCTACAAGCAATGCATCGGACGGGTGCACAGGATCGGTCAAAAGAGACCGGTCTACGCAAGGATGTTCATCACTGCGAACAGCATCGAACAAAAATATACTAACTACTTCATTAAAAAATGATTTTGGCTAGTCAATCCACCGGTATAAAGTCTTATCATCAATTTGCGGGAGTTTTATAAATTGCGAAATCGTTTTGATTATGTAAATAGTCATATTTTCTACTCTGTGAATAGTTATGGTTTAATATCAATAGTTTTGGTAGTTTTTACAATTGGTTGAGATTTTTTTATACTATATCATACACATTAAGAGAGGGATGATATTATTTTTATACAATATAATTACATGTATATTTAATATGGGAACATGAATATTATTGCTAAGAAAAGGATTCAAAATAGAGAGAGAGAAAGAAAGTAATTTTCATCAAAGATATGAGTTTGTATTAAAATATTAAAATTGCGAAACAATATCCAGATAGATACATATAATCTATATTTTAAAAAAACATAATTATTATAACTTGATTTGATATGAATAAAGAGGTAATGAGGAGTCGAAGTTAGGACAAACTTGATCAGAACTACCGAACAGACAATAGTCTTTAAAAAGATGAAAAACATCATAAATACGGCTTAAAAACTCTCATCGAATAGAAATCATGCGAAGGTACTATCATCAGATTGGGAGTGTGTGCTATGAGAAAGAAAATATAGGCTACTCCTATGCAATAAATCCTCAAAAGACTCGCATGCAAACAATTTTAGTTTGTCATCATTGACGATGCCTATTGGGATAAGCCTTATAGAGTAAATATTCTCTCTTGGCAAATGGGCTCATTGTTTTATTAAATGTCTTATTATTTATTTGTTTTTAGAGTTGGCCTCCTGTCGATGCATTAATTTGTTTCTATAGTGATGGGTTTCCATATATGAAGGCATGGAAGTACGTGGAGCTGACGAAGCCATTTTTAATAAATGATTTGGATAAGCAACAAATTTTATGGGATCGAACTCTCGTCTATGGGGAGCTTAAGAAATATAATATTCCAACCCCGAAACATTACTTTGTTTGTCGAAACAGATAGTCAATGAAAGAATTCTGTATACATACTATTCATCTACTTTTATATATACTTCAAATCTAAATCTATATGCATAGATTCTAAAAGAAATTCGGAACTTTAATAAAATTAATCACGTTCAAATCGAAATAGTGTCACCCTTGAAGACATCTCAGAATAAAAATAACTCGAACTCGAACAAACCTTAGTGCTTCGCAAAAAAGACCAATCATTCTACAAAGCACAGGACAAAAATGTTTAGCACTCGGGAGAAGAAGACGACAATAAAAATGTCCTAGACTTCACTCCGATTTCCCAAAATACCATCCAACAGACAAACCCTGGTGCTTCCAAAAGACCGAGTATTATCAAGAAGAAACGGAACCCCATATTTTTATTAGAACAATATTTCGACCAGGTCAATTACGAATACAGCAACGCTACCGAAGAAGATGATAGTTTGATAATCGGGAATATTAAGCTCAAAAGACCCTTCATCGAGAAGCCCTTTGATGCCGAAAACCACGATATTTGTGTATACTACCCGGCGAGAGATGGCGGGGGCAGGAAATAACTCTTTCGAAAGAAATAGACCATCTGCAGTAATTATGATGCTCTAAAAAACAGTATCCGTACGGACTCCAACTATATCTACGAGGAGTTCATGAGGACAAATGGCTTCGACATCAAAGTTTACACTGTCGGGCCATATTATATGCATGCTGAGGCAAGGAAAGCCCCGACCCTCGATGGCATTGTCCAGAGGAACAAGAATGGCAAAGAAACTCGTTATCCCATATTTCTAACACCTGAAGAAAAGTTCATCGCTCAGAAGATTGTCCAAGTCTTTAAGCAAAACGTGTGTGGCTTTGACTTGCTGAGGTCCGGAGGCAAATCTTATGTGTGCGACGTCAACGGTTGGTCATTTGTGAAAGGAAACAATAAATATTACGATGATTGCGCCATGATCCTCAAGAAGACGATATTCGAAAAGCTCATTCCCTCGAGAGTCATGGAACTGGCCGGTCTTTCCTTTCACGGCAATTTTACGGAATACATCCAAAATGAGTTTAAGCCACCCAATTCTGAACACATATGGCACGGCGGACAGGAACAACTAGAATTGAGGTCGATTGTTGGGATCTTCAGGCATGGGGACAGAAACCCCAAACAGAAAATGAAGCTCACCACCAGCGACCCGCGTTTGCTCGCCTTCTTCAAGGGGGACAGTAAATAAGTCAAGATCAAGGATCCCAAAAGTCTCACATAGTTACTTGATATTTCAAATCAGATTTTGAGCGAACTAAAATATGAAATCAATGACTTCTTCTTGAAACTTGTTCAACTAAAATCGGTACTTTAGATCGGAGGTCGTTTTTAGGGGTTAAATCGCAAGGTGCAGTTGAAACCGATCGACAAGATCCCTCATCCAACTGAGCCCGGAAAAGTGCAAGTAATTGGAGCAGTGCTGATTTTAAAGTGGGGTGGAGAACTGACAAAAAAAGGAGAGAAGGACGCATACGAGCTTGGGCAATATTTCCGGCTGACTAAATACGCACATGAGGAAGGCCTAATTAGTCTGCATTCTTCTTATCGACACGACCTGAAAACTTATAGTTCTGAAGAGGGAAGATGTCTGAAAACAGCAGCAGCCTTCCTCAAGGGATTTCTAGACCTTGAAGGAGATTTACCCTCGATCATTAACTCGATGATAAATCGATAAAAAAAAGCACAAAGTAGCAATTTCTAATTCTATTATTTATTTATCATGTATATAATATAAAAAATATAGAACTGTTGGATTGTATGCATGAGGAAGAAAACTAACATTAGGAAGATCCAGCCGCAGCCGAAAAAAAGATGCTGGAAGAGTTCCTCAATAGTGACGCACCACTGGCAGACAGCTTCAGCAAATATTATGATATCAAAGCAATGGCTCCACGAATGCAAAAAATTATTATCGATATGGGGAATCCAAGGCAAAAACTAGCCCAGGTACAATTATACTCTATAATAATAATCTAATCATATAAATCAATTTTAAAAATAAAACTCATAGTTACATACGCTTATCAAAGAACTTACTTCATCGATTGCTGAGGCAGTCAGCGTTAAGGACCCGAGCTACTACATCAACACAGCTGACGTCAAAACAGGTTCGGAATCCGAATCTCTGGTTCTCATTTACAAACGGTGGTACAAGTTGCAGAAGGATTTGTTCGATGCCAAAAAGCATAGATACAACATCTCCAAGATACCTGACATCTACGACTCCATCAACTATGACATTCTGCACAATAAAGAAATGCTTTAAAAACTCTATGCAAGATACCAAGAACTCTTTAAAATTTCCCAAGAGATGGCATTTTTTGTGGTTCCTAACGAGTACGGAATCCAGAATGCAACGAAACTGGATGCCGCCAAAAAGATTGTGACCCCACTTTGTCGGAAGATTTATGATGACTTGATGTTTTGGAAAGGAGCCAGGCTGGCGGAGGAGGAAGAGTATTGGAAGTATCGAGGCGAAGGCAACAGCAACAAGGAGTGGAGACACGTGAGAACGAGGCTATACTTCACTTCTTCGTCTCATATCTATACGATGCTGAACGTACTGACGTTGGGCAACTCGGGCAGTCTTCTTGACTCCTGCGAGAACGAAGTGAGTGCCCAAATCAGGGATATTACATATATTGGTTATCTTTCACACATCGATCTCCGACTGTATGAGAATTTTGCGATAGCATTCGATAATCCGAAAAGATTCAGACTCGAACTATCGTTCGGCAGAGAATTCGATTCAATCCAAATGGAACACAAAAAGCTCATGCTCGGGCACAGTGGTTTCACAATAGAAGAGATTTAGACTTTCTTCCAAACTGTACTCGGAGAAGGGTGGATAAAAAATGATTGATATTTTATTACTAATTATCCACATTATATTAGATCTATATATTAAATTATTCTTTATTCAATTTGAGAAAAAAAAACTAAAAGAAAAATATACATATGCTAAAGCAATACACTTATTATTAAATGCATATTATTACACATTGTTATGTTTTGTATTTTGTTATCATTTGATTAGTTAAAGCTACTATTTGGAAGTAACCAGTTTTTGAGCGAGTGCCTTGGTTTTCTTAATCCATTGAAATAGTTTGGGATATGTAATCTGTAGCTGTTTCTGAATCTGATCCTCTTAAATATGGTTTTTCTTTTTTTCATCCTGTTCCTCATCAAGGACCCAGTTGTAAAATGGAGAATTCTCATTGATATTTTAGAGGACTGTTTTATTAGTATTGTTGTTATTTATAGGATTGAATATGTTAATATTGTTGTTATTTGAACTGATGAGACGAAGTTCGAGTAGACTTGAGTATAAAATCGGATTGTTAAGTTTAATATATTCAACATACTATCGTTGGATATCGTTTCCTTCTTTCGGCCTTTCAATAATTAATTTAATTAAAAGTACATCTGTCAATTCGTGACTTGTCTTATTCATAAAACTATTGCATCCCTACAGATAGATAAATATAAAAACAAATATTATAAGAAAAAACCCAAAAATTAATTAGTTGGATATTATTTTTCCTTACTGTTATTGCAGCTTGATAGATAGACTGTGTAGCTTCCATCCAATTTTACGAATTTATCTCCCTGAATCCTTTAAGTAGATAACAATAGCATTGTCGTTCTTTTCGATACTACTCTAGTTGTTACATCAGGCGTTAATATTCTATTTTGGACATAGTCAATTTGTCTGGAGCTTAACTTTTACTGATATTAGATTTGAAAGAATCGAGTAGCTGCCCTTTGAATTTGTCGACTGATTGGCTACTTTATAAAAGAGCAAGTGGTATTCCTTTTCCAAGGCAGTTTCTCAATGATATGTCGAGAAGATGAGTTTTCAAAGTTTGAGACCTTTCGTTCGTGCTCCATCGCAAATATAGTGATATATTTTAAAGCAGGGGATATTTATTGGATGCTTTAGATTTGTACCTCTCGACTATCTCCTCCACTTTCCTCAACCTTTATTCATATTCTATAGTAATTAAGGTGACATTGTCATTAAGTTTCTTGACATCATTCTCCTTCTACCTTTGAATGTTACTTCTAAGTATTTTGGCTTTACTATCCTTATCGATTAATCCCCAGTAACTCTCTTCCTGTTGATCGAGTTTTTAGTTTAGAAACAACTCATACTTCGGTTCATAAGGATGCACTCCTTTTGAATAGGCCAAAGCATATACGACAGCATCTCCATAATCAATTTACTTCATCATCGCCTACCTTTCGATCAAAGAGCATGTTGTGTCCAGCTTCCACCACTTGTTGCCAACAAGGCCGTAGCCCCAATAATGTCCACTGTCTGCCCGACCCTTATGTACCACTATATATCTCAGAGTGTACTTTTATTACTTACTTTCTATCTTACTGATGACAATATTGCATTCTTATATTTCCTTCTCAAGTTTTTTTAAATACTGCTCCAAGGGTTGTTTGTGATCTGGTAATGATATTGGAGGCGGGTTCTTTTTCAGCCTTTATAATAAATTGGAACAAGTGTCCAAGTTTTTCATCAAAGTTTTTCCCACAATCAACTGTTGTCGCAGGATTTATTTCTTGGCGAGCTGCTCCTGGATTACTGAGTTCTTTTGGTTGTGTCGGTTTGCGTACATGTATCTGTCGAGGTACATTTCGAAGTCGAAGTCTATTTTCTCTTTGACTTTGACGACTCCTTTATTTTTGTCATAGGCTGTTCTTTGGATATAAAAAAATAGATATTTTGGAGGTTTCAAAATCCAAACATCCTTCTTTATGATCTTCTTTTTTTAATCGGAGTCAACAATATAGTGGAATTATTCATTGAGAGCATTGGAAACTGAGCCGTACTTATAGCCGAGCAGGATTCCGAAGAATTTGGACTTTATTTGCTATTATTAGGAATCATTGACTATCTCTATTTTTTATCCAAATAGCAAAGAATCGAGAGGGGAGGTTGGCGGTTTGTCGTCCCCAAGTGCCAAACCAGGGTTGTTGCTCGTATATGCAGTACACTATTGCAACCTCGAAATAAATTATTAATTAATCTCACTTAAGTCCTTCTCCTCCCCGTATTTCACTTGGTTGCCAACTGAGTCCACTAAGCCACTAAGCACCTCTGAAGGGTCTAACTGTTTCGATGTTGACAACGCCATCTCTGAGAATAAGCGTTGGACAGTTTTTAAAAGTTTATGGGAGTTAGCAATGCGCTTATTTCTTATACTGTTCGGTACAAGTTTTGACAGTTCCTCTTTGCCCAAAGGCTGTGCCTGCAATAAACATTTGTACACATCAGGCATTAGAAAATAGCCTTGTAACAATGAGTTCAGGTAGCAACAGTTCGAGACATTTAGCAGAGCCACAGGAGTCCCAATTTATCTTCTTTCGAAGAGAATATTTTGGCTGGGAATGGCGACGGAAGAATCACTCACTTGCGGGTTGTTGATGTCGTATATGCAATCGTACCCCTCAAGGATGGCATGTGGTTTAGGGATAATGAATGGGCGGTAGACAAAAGCTTGGGGCGCCTTATTGGTTGAGCTTGGAGTAGTTTTATTGTTATTATTATTGATTAATTGGTTATTGTTTAGAGGTGCGCTGTTTGTCAATGCATCTAAGACTGATACTTTTTTCTAAACTGCTGTGCGAGATGCTTTTTCAATGGCTTATTTAGAAAATCCCATTTCGAGCAGTTGGCCAAGTTCATCTTTTCTTATCATCAATATTTAATTTATCTAAAATTTAATCTGTGTAATATTTTAAATTTATAAAATTCTTTATTCTTTTTATCTTTTTATCTTTTCCTTTATATGTATATGCATATATATTTTATTTGAATTTTAACTCTCTGAAGTATTTTTAAATTTGTCAATGTATATTATTTAAAGGAACAGTATTTAATCAGAAACATATAAAATAGTGAGTAATATATCTCGATACATGTATATCTATGCAATCAATTCATATCTTTTGATTCGATTCAATCATTAATATATGATAATCATAATATATATATATTTTTACAACAAAGATGGAGGGAAGGGGAAAATAATTTTTGAATATGTTACTTAGTACTTAAATATGTTATAATTACCATCTCCTACTCGATTAATGACCATATATTTTAGAAAAGGATCAATTTTAAAAATGATTCATACAAGCGAGAGATATACATATATATTCAATATTGGTATATCTAAAATTAAATCCCTAAAAAAAAAAACTACTAACTATTTATTTTTTATTTTTGTTGGTGTT
>JAHDVE020007737.1:0-13319 GCA_022606495.2 Halesus radiatus
TTTACTATATTAGAAAATAAATAGATTTTTTAAAAATATCTATTTTTTGAGTTACATACAAATGTTTCATTAAAAATAGGATTATTTTTTATATATTTCATTTATTCATTCATATGAATTTAATTTCAAGAAGGATAATAAACTATATATGAAACACAAACCTTACTTATTATTATTTTCCAAATAAAAACAATAATTAACATTATCAACGACGAGTATGTCTTCTAGACCGACGCCTATTCGTGCGAATGTGTCTTGATACGCAAGCTATTCGGACTCTGGAACATACGCCGACTCCTGTCGCTCCTCCATAATACGGCAAGGCAGCAGCACTATTTATGCTGTATTTCCCTACTGACGAATAGAAGAAGTCAAATCTTAATGATATGTTGTTAAACCATTCAAGAATGACCAGCCTGATCTTTTTTGCCACAACCCGTGGGAAGGAAAAGGTCACAATGTTGTTGCCACGGACCATGTGGTTGCTGAGAGGTTGGCTCCACGGAGAATATGTGTTTCCGGTCCCGTTGTTCACCTCTATCATGAATTTGCTGATGTAGTTGAATTCGTCTGGAGCAGTCAATTGAAGTGCCGAGAATGATACTTATTCATTCATCTCAAAGCCGACGAAAGCATGTTGGGCAGGACGTGATCTCCAAGACCCGTACATTGCGGGAAGCTGCCAAACTGTGTATTCAGAACTTTGAGCAGGACTAGACACAAATTTTCCACTTGAGGAAGCCATTTTGAGACCGTGAATCGAATCACTAGGAGCCATCTGGACCACAGCAGACCCCACCCCCAAAGATGAACTATCACTGATGTAAAAGAATTAAAACTTGAAAGAGGGAGAGATGCTAAAACTCTTTACAAGAATACGAATAAATTTTGTTTTGACAGGCGCGAAAATGTAAGTTTTAGCAACTCCTCCGACAGTAGAAGAAGCATCAAATTTGGAAGGAATAGATTTAAACGATGAAGGAGTAGAAGAATTAGAGAATTAAATTTAAAACTATTTCAAGTATTCGATCCAGTCTGGTGACAAAATCTGCAAACCATTAAAGAAGCGAGGAGAGTCAAGTTAGACACCAGCATAGAGATCAGATGAAGTAGGATTCAAGGGTTTCCAACCAAAAATACTTGATAAAGAGTAAGCAGTATAAGAAGTGTTATAGGTTGTACTGGAAAAGAGTTTAGTCTTTGGATTTCGGGAGGAAGGAAAAAGGGATGAAAGTAAGGATCTATGAAGAAGCTAAAATGAGTCGGGGGATTTGTTTTTGAAGAAGAACTCGAATTTCAAAGCAATATTGTCCACCCAAGACTTCACGAGAATTCGCGCTCCTCTGGCTGTGACTGCGGGGAGCATGAGGATGAGAACATTACCGTCTTTGGTTTTGCTGGCGTCGAAAACAGAGACACCCCCGATGGCCAGAGTGGACCAGGTGGAGCTGTCATTAGTGAACTGGAGCTGGAACTGCTTGATGTATCCATCCTGTCCCGAAGAAAGTTTGAGAGCGCAGTAATCAACGAGACTGGGCAACTCAATCCCTACGAAGGTGTCGACTGCGTTGGCCTTAGCTCTCCAACCCTTTACGCTTGTCAAATCGTAGTTGCTATACTCTTCACTGTAACTGGTGGCGGAAACAAAGCGGGGCTTGGCCTTGGAGCTCTTTGTCAAAGTGAGAAGCACTTGTTACTTGGCAGCCTGTTACTTCACACCCTAAGAATCCATGTCGCTTGCGCTTAAGGAGGTAGGGATTTGAGACATAGAAATGGGAGTGACTCCGTAAGTTCCTTCATCAGCGGATCTGTTTTTGAAGAAGAACTCGAATTTCAAAGCAATATTGTCCACCCAAGACTTCACGAGAATTCGCGCTCCTCTGGCTGTGACTGCGGGGAGCATGAGGATGAGAACATTACCGTCTTTGGTTTTGCTGGCGTCGAAAACAGAGACACCCCCGATGGCCAGAGTGGACCAGGTGGAGCTGTCATTAGTGAACTGGAGCTGGAACTGCTTGATGTATCCATCCTGTCCCGAAGAAAGTTTGAGAGCGCAGTAATCAACGAGACTGGGCAACTCAATCCCTACGAAGGTGTCGACTGCGTTGGCCTTAGCTCTCCAACCCTTTACGCTTGTCAAATCGTAGTTGCTATACTCTTCACTGTAACTGGTGGCGGAAACAAAGCGGGGCTTGGCCTTGGAGCTCTTTGTCAAAGTGAGAAGCACTTGTTACTTGGCAGCCTGTTACTTCACACCCTAAGAATCCATGTCGCTTGCGCTTAAGGAGGTAGGGATTTGAGACATAGAAATGGGAGTGACTCCGTAAGTTCCTTCATCAGCGGATCTGTTTTTGAAGAAGAACTCGAATTTCAAAGCAATATTGTCCACCCAAGACTTCACGAGAATTCGCGCTCCTCTGGCTGTGACTGCGGGGAGCATGAGGATGAGAACATTACCGTCTTTGGTTTTGCTGGCGTCGAAAACAGAGACACCCCCGATGGCCAGAGTGGACCAGGTGGAGCTGTCATTAGTGAACTGGAGCTGGAACTGCTTGATGTATCCATCCTGTCCCGAAGAAAGTTTGAGAGCGCAGTAATCAACGAGACTGGGCAACTCAATCCCTACGAAGGTGTCGACTGCGTTGGCCTTAGCTCTCCAACCCTTTACGCTTGTCAAATCGTAGTTGCTATACTCTTCACTGTAACTGGTGGCGGAAACAAAGCGGGGCTTGGCCTTGAGTTTGTCAAAGTGAGAAGCACTTTGTTACTTGGCAGCCTGTTACTTCACACCCTATCCATGTCGCTTGCGCTAAGGAGGTAGGATTTGAGACATAGAAATGGGAGTGACTCAAGTTCCTTCATCAGCGGATTTGTTTTTGAAGAAGAACTCGAATTTCAAAGCAATATTGTCCACCCAAGACTTCACGAGAATTCGCGCTCCTCTGGCTGTGACTGCGGGGAGCATGAGGATGAGAACATTACCGTCTTTGGTTTTGCTGGCGTCGAAAACAGAGACACCCCCGATGGCCAGAGTGGACCAGGTGGAGCTGTCATTAGTGAACTGGAGCTGGAACTGCTTGATGTATCCATCCTGTCCCGAAGAAAGTTTGAGAGCGCAGTAATCAACGAGACTGGGCAACTCAATCCCTACGAAGGTGTCGACTGCGTTGGCCTTAGCTCTCCAACCCTTTACGCTTGTCAAATCGTAGTTGCTATACTCTTCACTGTAACTGGTGGCGGAAACAAAGCGGGGCTTGGCCTTGGAGCTCTTTGTCAAAGTGAGAAGCACTTGTTACTTGGCAGCCTGTTACTTCACACCCTAAGAATCCATGTCGCTTGCGCTTAAGGAGGTAGGGATTTGAGACATAGAAATGGGAGTGACTCCGTAAGTTCCTTCATCAGCGGATCTGTTTTTGAAGAAGAACTCGAATTTCAAAGCAATATTGTCCACCCAAGACTTCACGAGAATTCGCGCTCCTCTGGCTGTGACTGCGGGGAGCATGAGGATGAGAACATTACCGTCTTTGGTTTTGCTGGCGTCGAAAACAGAGACACCCCCGATGGCCAGAGTGGACCAGGTGGAGCTGTCATTAGTGAACTGGAGCTGGAACTGCTTGATGTATCCATCCTGTCCCGAAGAAAGTTTGAGAGCGCAGTAATCAACGAGACTGGGCAACTCAATCCCTACGAAGGTGTCGACTGCGTTGGCCTTAGCTCTCCAACCCTTTACGCTTGTCAAATCGTAGTTGCTATACTCTTCACTGTAACTGGTGGCGGAAACAAAGCGGGGCTTGGCCTTGGAGCTCTTTGTCAAAGTGAGAAGCACTTGTTACTTGGCAGCCTGTTACTTCACACCCTAAGAATCCATGTCGCTTGCGCTTAAGGAGGTAGATATCTGATTTTCCGTATTAAAATTATTTTTCTTTTTTTCTTTCCTAGTTCTTTCATTTTATTCTTCTAACTCCTTAATCTTTTTTTAGATTTGTATTCTAATTTTATCTGCTTCGTTTTGTTGTTTTTGCTTATTTTCTTCTGCCGTCTTTTGTTAATTTAACGCATTTACCCTATTTTTTTAAGCTTCTGCTTCTAATTTCGCTTTTAACTCTAATTCTTTCTGTTTCTGTTTTTATTATAATTTTTATAACTCCATTTTTTTTTGTTTTTCTAGTTCTTGTTGCATTTGGTCCTTCATTTTTTGCATATCATCATTCTGTTTTTGTTTAATAGTTTCCTCCGCCTTGGCTTTTTTGTTTTGGAATAATTTGTATGCTGCCTCGTCGTAATTCTCGTAGAAAATCGCCAAATTAGCTCCTGGTGCACTTCCTGTGAAATCTAGAACGTATATCCTGATTTAAATCCCTTTTGTCAGTGGAAATTCAACTGTGGTCACGATTTTGCCATTTCCGACAGTAAAGATCTGGTTGATCTTCTGGAATGTTTTGCTGTCCTCGCTTATCTCCAGCCGAAACTTGGTTATATATGTATTTTAGTCGAAAGCCGCAATCTACAAGTTCTGAAACAGAACAACTTTAGGCATCTGAATACCGATGTACTGGTTGGGAGCGTTCGAAGAGCTCTTCCAGTGCAGGTTGCCGTTTTTGTCAGTCACGATCACCTCTTCTTTCAACAAATGGGTCCAGCTTCCAATCTGTCCAGCTGACACTAGGATCTGCTCGTACGTCTAGTTTTCAGATAGTTAAATTACCCTTTTTCTTTGAGTAACCGGAGATGCTCCTTGGATCTGGTAAGATTTTCTGGGATGTTGGGTACTTGAATTGTTCTCTGCCTAATTCTCATTGGTGGTAATCTCCACAGTCTGGTTCTCACTCTCCGTGCATGTATCGTCAACGTAGTAGACCTCGAAGCGCATCGATGGCCACTTATTGTATTTAGTAGGGTAGATTCGAATTTCTTAAACTTCTATTTGAGGGAAATCAGCAATAAAAGAATTCTTTTGTGATGCGTTGATATGGAACGTTTGTGGCAAAGCGCTGAATTTGGATTGGTCTCGACTGTATTCGACCATGAAGTCAGTCACGTATTCATCATTGTCGCCGGCCTGAATCTCGATTCTTTCAATTTTCATCAAATCTTCGAACTGGAGTCCCACATACTCCCCTGGGCAGTCCTTCTCCAATGGTCTCCAATAGACAGTCCCGTTAATCTCGAATTTGCCAGATTTAGCAGAACATTTGCTCTTCGCCACGACGTATGAGCCAACATCGGAGCCAACTCCGTATTGTTTAACCAAAGTTTTTTTCGTCACTATTTTTACAGTGTCCTTCACGGTATGCAGTAATCCCGAAGGCACAACTTCTTTGTATTCCTGGGAGGAGTCGGGCTCGGGATAGTAACACTTGCCATCGTCTCTCTCGAATCCTTCAGCGCAGTTGAGACATTGGGCTTTGTCCTTGGCGAGGCAGCCCATCATCCTGATCTGATGGCAGACCCCCTCATCAATGTACATGCCAATCGCACATTGGATGCAGTGCGAGGTGGTGGTGTTGTATTTTACACAAGGATCGACCTGGCTTACCATAAACTGGCACTCACTGTTGCCCAATTTCTTGTAGTTGAACTCGCATACCTCGCATTTTGAGGGAGTGCTGTACTGCGAGCAGCCATCGAGATACTTGAGTATTTTTTAGCATTTCCCCGAATTACTGAGGGTTGGGGCTTGGGTTTCCGGACATGGAGATAGCGCTGTGCTGGAAATTAGGCATAAAGTGTTGAGTATTAAAATGATTGGTAGAAGACTCTTTTGAGGAAATAGAATTTGTTTCATTATATTATTTTTTCTTTTTTTTCTTTTTAAAATATATATATAGCTATTTCTATAATATTTTTTTAATTATATTTAAATATATATATGTATGTTAAGATCTAGAAAATCATAGATTTTACAGACGATTATTATTTTTAAAATATCGAAATTTAAGAAAAGATTGTTTAAAATATTTAATAAAATATTATATAACGCAAAGCTAGTATTTTTTTTATATTTGCTATTTTTTAAGAAAAAAAAAAAAGAATCAGTGAGTTAATAAATTATTTCGAAATAATTAATTATTTGCTTTTTTAGTTGATAAAAAATAAAAATATTGACAAACAAAAATAACAACAAACCATCATTTATTAATATGTTAAAAATAAGTAACAAACACAAAATAACTTTAACAAAGGGCAGATATTTTTATATTATAAATAAATATAGACATGTGTTATGGCCGTCGCAGGTTTACTTGATCTACCAACAACACCTCTTTAAGGATAAGGTGTATTTGTAGTCTGAATACAGATATAGATTTATATAGATCATTTCGATATCATCATGTCCTGTTTAAAATATATATAAATAAATATCTATCAAAAGAATTATTTATTTATAAAAACAGTATGCTTTATTTTCCCCCCCTTATTTTCACTCAAGTTTTTTTTCCTGTAAAAATTTATAGTAGAACTGTATAAAGATATATAGATATAGGGTAGGGTAGGGTCCTGCCCGCTCCGAGGAGCGGGTTTTAAAATGATCAATTTATATATAAATTGTTTTTATCAATATCATTAGACTTAATTTCCCTTTTTGTTTTTGTTTTTTGTTTTAATCCTTTATTTTATGTAAAATAAATAAAAACTGCCTTGGTCCTGGTAACGGATTTTACAATATTAAATAATATATTTAGTATCGCCGCGGTCCATTATTTAAAAAATGTTTGAAGCAGTAGTTCCTCTGATCGAGTCGACCGTCTTAACTCCCTGTTAATCTTCTCTATTTTTCAATAATCATTTATATATATATATAGTAGTAGTAGTAGTTTGGTTTTGACTCAGGAGAGTCGCATATTGGTTCAGCGATTTTTTCTTTTTTTAGAGACTTTGGATGCCTTGTTTAAGGATAATTATGATAGTGGTGTGAGGGGGAGTGCTTGGTTTGGCATAAATACTTCTGAAATAACTGTAGAAAGTGTAGCTCGGGATTGTTGGGATTATAATAGTAGTGTTAGAGCAGATTTCTAGCAAAAGGCATCGGAACTTTGAAAGAATCGTTTTTTGGCTTCGAGGGCATCTTAGGTATATGAAGTTGGTGCGGGCGGAACAGGCCATTGGGGTGGACAGTTTTCACTTAGCAATAATTAAGGGGTAGAGAGTTTTTGTTCTCGGGAGATAATTGGTAGTGACTATGGAATGAAGTTTGATAGGGCAGATGGGAATGAGTTTAGGGGTTGGGGATCTTTGGGTAAGGCTGCAGCAGTTTTTCTGATTCTATTGGCTTTGAGACTTTAGTAAAAGCGCTCCTTGACTGATTTGGAAGTTTCAGAAGATATAGTTGGTACTGGCGGGAGGGCTTGTGAGCTGGGGTTTTAGTTCAATGGAAGTTGAGGTCTAGGGATAGGGGATACAGACCATAGTTTGGGGAGAGTGGGCGGCGCCGATATAGAAATCAAGGACTCGAGATTCTAGGGGCAGATTGGATTCTGGTGAGTGCAGTGTTAGCAAAGTGGGGTTGGATTGCGAGAGACTAGGAGAGAGATGACTTTTTTTACAATAGGGGAGAGTGTGGGGAGTTTTGCAGTGGTGACGTGTTGGTTGGGGCAGAAGCCGGCAATACGGCATGTACCAAATGCCATTTAGTAGATGCACCTTCTCTGGACCTTGATGGATGGGCATGAAGGTAAAGACGATGATCGGCGTGGGCGGGGAGGGCGACGAGTTCGGGTAGGAAATGGTGGCCGGCGTGATCGAGGTTAGAGGGCAGGGTCTCCGAAATGTTGGATGGGGTTTGCGAAGATGTTAATGGGGGGTCTTGGTAAGAAAGCAGAGGCTTGTGGGGGCATAGTGGGGGCTGGTGTAAGGTGTGGTATGAAGTAAAAATATATTTATAGTGATAAGTTAGAAGGAATGATGATTTGATTTTGTCGTTAAATGTATGTATAATATATATATATATAGATATATATAATTATGTGAAAATTTGGAAATAGCTCAATTTCCAAGAGGGAAGTTGATATATAAAAAGTACACAATATAACATGAAGCTATTAATCTATCCATACGTGTGTTTAATTTTCTGCATTATTGTTGGAGTATCCTTAAAAAAAATCAAATATTACAAGGCAAATAAGTTTCTCGACCTCTCCTCCTCCTCCTTTTTGTAATTTCCCTAGTGAGCCAATCTTATAGATATGCATACATATTTGGAGGAGAGGAGAGAATGGAAATCTACTTTTATGAAATACCCGATTATTGTTTCATATTCTGTACAACTAGCTCACCATCATGTTTTTTGTCTTGACTTAAAATAGTTCATAACTAATATGCAGAACGCTAGTGTTCGTAGATCTTTCTTCATTTTTTGCTTTTTAAAACCAACCGTTTCTAACCTTTTTCTTTATTTCAAAGCAAACAAAAAAACCTAAAAAAAACCTAAAAAAAACCTAAAAAAACCAAGACCTAAACTGATACGACATGATCTTATTTGTTAAAGTTATTTTGTTACATTATAAGTAATTTAACGAAATAAAATATCAATCATTTAATTAGGATACTTTCTAATAATATATATAGACAAAGATCTATATCATACGGTATAAGATATATTACAAACTCAGATTATAGATTAGGTTTTTCGACAATTCGGACAGCTGATCTTCTTCTTGAACCATTCCTTAATACAAGCCAAATGGAATTCATGGTGGCAATTCAGACTCACATACTCGTCATGCTCTACAAAAGCCATACTACACACATTGCACCCTTTCTCTTCCACCACGTCCGGTTTTGACATTGGGTTATCTAATAAATTCTATTAGGTCAGGACTGTGCATGTCCAAGTCTTCTTTACCTCCATCAATTTTAAGTCGATTCTCCTGGTGGATGCAGCATCATTAATATCGTTAAGATTATTCTCCTAACCATACATTACTCCTCTTGACATCACTCCTCTTGAATTCACAAGGCTGTTGCACAGTGTTTTTAGGTATGAGCACATCATTGTTACGCTGAGAACGCAAGTGGATGTATTTGCAATTGCGAAATAGAGGCTGGGCATTTTACTATCCAGTGCAAAGAATTCATAGACCGTGTAGCATAAGGCCCCAGTAATCAAGCAATAGAAAATCTTGAATTTTAGGTGTTCGTTGTAAAGGAAACACAGTAAGACAATCTCGAAGTTAGTGACAAGGATACATCGAGGATCTGATTGCGCGAGCATTTCACAATATAAAATGAACAAAATTGCTTCTGCCACCTGTAGCATATAAGACAAATGCTTGTGGAATTTGAATCGACCCACCTCGTTCAGGCCCCAGACGATGTCAATCTTGTCATTGTTGATCGCAACCGCATAGACATAAGCCAGATTGCTGTAAATAGTGAAGGCGTTGTCGAAGTTGAAAGTTTTGCCCATCTTCTCCAGTAGGATCCACAACGTCAGAATGATCGCATCTCCGACAAGCACCCAAAGCACACAGTACCCACTGAGAAACTCTCCAATGAGGATGTTGGCGACTTTGCTCCAATGGTTACGCTTGACTATGGTGAGCCAGACTGTCTTGCCGAAAATGATGAGGCAGATCGGGACGATGGTGCTTGCGAAAATGACAGAGAAGATCAATGTGATTCTTTGAGTCTAGAATGCTGAGACACACTATTTGACTAGGAAAACACTGATTAGAACGCCTAGAAAAGATATGGCTACGAGGTATTTCATTGAGAGTTAGAATTCAGTAAGTAAAATATATAGTACAAATAAAAATAAAAAAAAAAGATATTTATTTAAATATTATAAATCAGAATTATTCTGATTCGTTATTACATCCTATATTTATATATCTATTTTTTTTTAATAATTTTTCTATTTGCTACTATTAAATTGTTTCAATATGATCACAATTTTATAAAGTTATATATTTTTAAAAACAAATAAGATTGTAACTAACTTATACATGAGTTTCGTTAATTTTATGATTCCTTGAAAAATATTTGTACTAAATTTTGTATTATTCACACTTAAATAATAGATTTTCAAGGAAACACAAATAATCGATAAATTAAAATCCATCAATACGTATATTGGTTATTTTATCAATTGATAGATTTTTTATCCGAGCTTGTATTGTTTGTTTAAAAATAAACAAAGCTGGAAAGATATGGATAAAAAATACCTCTATCTTATTTTATTTATACTTTATACTAGGGTGTCCTTGTTTGAAAAATCAAACACATTTTATGGTTTTTTTAAATATGAAATATAGTACATTCACAAATTGTTAATATAATAACATAAAAAAATATATTATTTGAAATATAGTTCTTTCAATCAATGAGTCTATAAATGATAACATTAAGACAATTGTGTTTAATGTGCCTATCCTCAAGAGTTCGCCCCCAAGTTGTATGGTATAACTTGATAATCGTTGATATGGTAATTGCGAAAGTTGGAAAGATATTTAATAATGGCCATGCATTGTATTTCCTGATTTGAAAAATGTAGCGCACCATTGTAATTTTTGTGTAGACAATGAGGTTTCTCTCTTGTAGTTGATTTCATATTATTCAAGATTCAAATCACTATTTTTTGATGAAGTCGGCAGATATTAGCTGTATGAATAGTATGTGGTCCATTGGTACGACAAAGCAAACACTCAGTTATGAGAACTTGAGATGTGAAAGTATGTTAAATCAGATTTTAGAGAGATAACATTTCATTGGTCGCTTCAGGAATATGGACTATGAACACACAATTTGAAGATGATGATTATGAAAGGATGTCCCCACAATATTTGTTTGGTTGAACTAATACTAATACTATTTGTTCTATCCAATAGACCCAGTTTAAACAAGAATAAGAAACCCCCTTGAATAAGAATCCTGATCAATTCTTCGTAGTTCATTACTCTATGGTAAGACTGAAAAGTCAACTAAGTCAATAGATGCAAATTAATGTATAGTCTTTTAATACCTTCGGTGATATCTGGACGAATTTTTGTTTCTAACATATTCGCAAAATAATTTAAGGGCAGGCTTGTCTGAATGAATCTATATTTTTAATTGAACTAATGTTTGTATAAAAACATTAGAATTGCAGAAAACTGATTGGTTTAGTAGTCCAAGCGGATTATAATTTACATTGACTATCTTTGTTATTGGTGTTATTTGTCATTTGAGTGTTATAGAGGTTGTATTTATGTTTTTCGTTATTCACTTGAAGAATAATTATCATTCAAAATATCATGGTTTTTGTGTTTAATTTGAACGAATAACTTATCGTTATCCTTGACTCTAGACAAAGCGACGTAAAGTTGGCTATGGCTAAAAACAAGTAAGTCTAAAAATACTTCAACTTTATTAAAAGTCTGTCCTCGACTTTTATTTATGGTCATGGTATATAATAGTTTTATTGGATACTGATATCTTTTAAAGTGATGAATGGTTTTTTGTATACGAAGTTTCAGTGCGCAAAAGTAGAATACGTTTCCCTTTAGTTTTACAGTTAGAACTCTGAACCATTACGCAGTTCTTTTTAAGTAGAAGAATATGAGAAGGAAGACCAGTTGCCTTAACATTTTATAGTATTTATATAGAATATTACTATTCTAATGATAAAGTTCCTACTGATTAGGTTCTTAACTTGTGTTTATACTTTTTACAAACTATTGGCTATCCTTCGAGAAACATCCTTATTACTCTTTGGTTAATTTATTAGACAATATAGTTGGTTGGTGCAAGAACAACTCTTTCTTGTAATGGATTACTATTATTATGCTGACTGTCGAAGTATATTTTTTAAATAACACCTTGCACCAAGTGGTAGCCTCAACAGGGACATCAGAATATGGGAGACTTTAATTTTTGAGAATTCTACCTCCAAATAATTTTTCCTAATAGATGTTTAAATGTAGAGTGTATATACTTTAATGCCAGAGAAGAAATAGATGATTCTTCATCGATGATGATTTGATCAGCCTTAATATTTTCCATATGAAACTCAAAGCATCCACCTGATTTAAAGAGGGCAAATTTGCCAAAATATTATACGTTTGACATGGTACATGCAACCCAAACTGTAATTTTATAAATACTATTTCCAAGATCAATAGATATGATGATGACTATATCCTACATGAATAAAATACTTTCATATAAAACAGGAAGCTGGAAATCCTATCAATGGTATTAATAATATTAAAAATAATGGCATCATCAACTCAAGACATTGTGGAATATTCAATATGTAACCTCAAGAAACTAAAAAATAATAAAGTTAACGAAATTAGAATAAATGCCAATTATAGATATACAAATATATAAATCTAGTTGTGCTCTCGACTTAGCATAAAATATTTATATTCAATAAGATCCTATAAAGACCCAATATTTTAATCAACGAATTACTATAGTCAAATATAATAAACTCAATAATCAGCACAATAATAACAATAAAACAATAACAACCACAATAAACATACATAACAACAAATAACAACATGGAACCCAATCCCTTCCAGTGCTCGCAGGGACACACGCCCCTCACCATCTGCGCCACGGCCTCCTGCGCCGCGCCCCACCTGCTCCTCTGTCCCGACGAGGACTGCCTCTGCCGCAAGGCACACGCTGGCTGTGCAGACATCGCCATCCACCGACTCCAGAAACTCATCGACTTCCGCCGTCTCAACCTGCAGACATACACCGCCGAGGCCACGCAGCCGATCCGAGAGGCGCTGGAACGACTGATAATGGAGGTGACGCAAATGAGGAACTCACTGGATGCAGTGGTGCTAAAAACCTTCCTCAGCAAAGAGGAGGCGATCCTGGACTTGGCACTCAAGACCAACGAGTGGCAGCCCGTGCAGCAGGAGGTGGTGCTGGCAGTGCTCGCTAAGAAACCCGTTGGGATGGCAGAAAGCAAGCGAGAGGCGGCTGAGGACTTTTGCCGAGAGGGAAAAAAGATCAGCGCCGATCTCCAGAAGCATCTCGACGGTCTATAGGAGAAACTGCAGAGTCCCCAATTGCCGAAACTGCCAGATATACCGAAAATGACAATCTTGGCCGATAGTCGGGTGGTGGACAACAAGGAAGCGGAAAGGATCTGCGAGTTCTTCAAGACTGGCAACATTGAGCCCAAGGGATTCCGACTCCTGTACCGCGCCTCCGAAAACAACTTCTAAGCCCAGGCCTTCCACCAGAAGTGCGACAACATCCCAAACACCCTCACCATCGCGAAGAGCGAGTTCGGCAAGGTCTTCGGCGGGTTTACTCCTCTCACGTGGGAAGGAAACGATCAGTACAAACACGATGCGGGTGGTAAATCATTCGTGTTT
>JAHDVE020007738.1:0-115098 GCA_022606495.2 Halesus radiatus
TTTTTGTTGTCGTTTGTTTCTTATTATCACTTTATGTCATATTTTATCTTTCTTATTTTCGCTAGCACTTATTTCTTATAAGAAAATGATTACCTTAATTTTTGTTTAAAATGAAAACTTTCACATAAGCCATAGAAATATGATAAAAAACTATTATAATACCCAGACACACTTTGTGGGATTTTTTTGTTTGCATATTTAATTTCTATCATATTTTCTCGTATTTTATAGACTGTTTAAAAATGAACTTATTTAATAAAAATTTAAAAAAAGTTAATAATAATGAAAACAATAATAATCCGAACTAACGTAACTTTTCCAAAAGCCCGTAATATCAAATAACTGATTTAAATTCTAAAAAATATAATAAACTGTTAAGTGTGAAGGAAGTAATAATAAACTACACGTGTTAAGTACGAGTGATTGTGATTCACCTATAATTTTTAATAATACTGCGACAATTCATCCACGAACTCCTTTAACAATGCATTCTAATTGACATGGGATCCGAACCGCAGTAAAGCAAAACGTTTTTAACCCAAGGATATGCCTTATCCTTAAAAATAACAGGCCCCTGGTTAGGTAGGTGCTAGATACTACTAATGAGTAAATCAAGTATTTTTTTTATCAATAATGACGTTCATACTTAAATACCAGTATACTTCTTTTCTTTAAAGATAGTTTTCATAGTTAAAATAATTTTCAATTTTTCAAAGCCCGCCAAAACGCTCCAAATCTACGGCCGGTCTGTTTTGATCAGATTTGAGGTTAGAATGTCAAATGTCAAAACAAGTATGAATTTCACCGTACATAATTTTATATTCAGTTCATGTTAAACCATAACTTAATATAAGTAATGAAATTATGTACAATTTAAAAAAAATTACTCAAAGAATAATAATAGTATTGAGCATTAACATTATCGTAATATCCGTTTTGATAATTGGTTTGTTCATGAATACTTTAATTTCTTTAATTAATACTAGTTGTTTCAAATTAAGTTTAAATATCGCTAAAACTAAAAAAATACAGAACGAAGTCGAAAAATAAAAATGTCCATACTAATCCAGAAACAAAATACGCACGTGACGTCAGATGTTCCAAATGCAATGGTACCAACATAACAAGGTATTTTGATGAGATGATATTTTATTCACTGTTTAATAACGATTTATAAATTCTTCCTATAATTATATATAGTAGTTATATATTCAGAATCGGCGTTTGTTGATCTATATGAATATATGTTTTAAAGCCATTATGTTTTTCGCTGGAGTTCCTTATTAAATGTACTTTGTTGTACCTGCTGGCGGAATATTAAATGATACAATAACAACAGCAGAGGTCACTTTTTGCAATACGGCTTCAGAAAAACATTGTTTGAGGTTGTATCATTAAAAGCCGGTCATTTAAAAATACTCTCTAAACCGCGTAAGCAAAAAAAACCGACACCGGTTTAAAGATATAAATAGTAAAATGGGCTACAAAAAATAACAATAACGGCTAATAATATTTATGTCAAAGCATGCTCCTCGTTGTTCTGGTTTGCTTTTGGAAAAAAACACCTTGTTATGTTGGTATCATTGCATTTGGAACATCTGACGTCACGTGCGCACTCCGTTTTTGGATTAGTATGGACATTTTTATTTTTCGATTTCGTTTTGTATTTTTTTAGTTTTAGCGAAATATATTTATTTATTTATATCTATATATTACACAGTACCATTTTACATAATACGTTTTTTTAAGTATAATAAAGGTGCTTTGTATGGTGTTTTATAATTTGGAGTGTAAGGTAGGTTTGAAGAGGTGATACTGTGAATGGAGAGTTATATGTTCCCAACAAGCCCTCCATTGATATGCTTGGTGTAACCTTAAGTGACCAGCTCAGGTATGGGGGCTCCATCGAAACCCGAGTAAAGTTAGCCTCTCAGAAGCTGGGCGTATTGTACAGAGCCCGCAGATACTTTAATAGTACACAACTGCTGACCCTCTACAAATCGCAAGTGCGCCCCATTGTAGAATTTGGCAGCCACCTCTGGTCGGGAGTTCCAAAATATCTGAAAAAAAACCTTGACTCTGTGCAGAAACGGGCGGTCCGTTTGATAGATTCGCCTATCTTAACAAATGGGTTGCAATCTTTGGAGCACAGACGTCGGGTGGGAATGCTGTCCTTGTTCTACCGGTATTTTAATGGAAGATGCTCCGAGGAACTAGCGTCATTGATTCCTTCGGCACCGGTGCATAGTCGGGAAACACGCCAAACGCGCGCCCAACATTTGCACACGGTTGACATTTGTCACATGAGAACGGGTCGCTTCTACGACTCGTTCTTGTGTTCAACAGCTCGGCTGTGGAATGATCTGCCGGCCTCTGTGTTTCCTCCATCCTATAACATGGGTCTCTTCAAGACCCAAGTTCACTCCTTCCCATCCTCTAAAAGATCCTCCACACAGCATCCCCAAAGATGATATAGGCCTTGAGGGAAATTATTTCCTCCTTGGTCTCCTGTGTGGAGTTACTGTAAAAAAAAAAAAAATATGTGTCGTGACCACCTCACTAGGAGAACCTGTGCTGAAGTGTTCACGTGGATGTGTTAAATGTGGTACAAGTATTGATGTGTATTGATTACTTTTGCTTTAATGTTTTAGTTTTGCTATATAAATGTAAATTAGGTATAGAATTTGTTTTTTTAGTACAATTTTAATAATCAGTTTTTGTCAAGTGTTTCCTATGTCCAGTCTAGTATTATGTGCTGACCCCCAACTAAAAATGGTGTACCTATTGTAAAGTGGATTGTATGGTCAATATAACGATGGCACGTCACGCTTAAGGGAAGCGTAGACGTAACACGACAAGGGCTTTCCGTGATGCTTTTCAATTTTCCGTGGTAAACAGTTTGGAGGAGGTAGAGTCAACGCACGTATATAAGATCCTCGGCTAATAAATATGCTTAAAAAGTAATAAAAAATAGTTTTGCGTGCTAAATAGATGGCGTGTAATAATCAAATAAATAATATTGTGAGAAAAGCCCCGATGGCGTATAATAATCAAATAAATAATATTTTGAGTAAAGATCTTATAAAAGCGCTTTGACCCTAGTTTTATGCCAGTTTTAAATGCCTTTTTGTTTGATGAAGAAAATACTAGGATTAATTTCTAACATGGAAAGATACTCTACTTACGTACAAAGTATATTATGAACCTTAAAATGCAGGTATATGGACAACTGAGACAGCCGGAAAATGTCTCGGAAAGCCAATGGTAAGTCCATACATAAACACAAATAGTGATATAGTACACATTAACAGTTTGTTTCTGGGAAAGAATTGATTAAATAACGTAACACTCACTAGGCTCCGTTGTCGGGCGTTCATCTGGCCGGGGGGGCCCCGAGGGGGGCTGGGGTCGGACTCGCGGGCCTCCGTGATGGCGGGGAAGGGCGGAAAGCCGCCGGGGCCCACGGGGGACGCCTCCAGACTGCGCCCCGCCAGCGCGCGGTGCGAACGCTCCCCGCGCAGGCGCAGCGAGGCGGAGCGCCGGAAGGGCCCGATGGGGATTCGGGAGCACTCGGCTTCCTCAGGGGTACGCGCCCCTCGCGCCCCCTGCGCTCCTAGCGCCCCCTTCCCGGGGGAGGCGAACATCTCTTGGCGCGGTATAGGGGGCTTACTGCGGAAAACAAACGAAACGGGGTTAATTGCTATTCTAGACTTACCCACTGACAGAACTGTACTAGAAATGCTATTCACAGATCTGGGCAGCATTCAAAAATGGACCTAAACGTCACTTTACAGGTTGCTAACTGTAGACATGTTTTATCTGTAAATTCTAAACCGTAGTTAGGAAAATGTATAAGGTATCAAAAGACAAAAATCCTCAAACCGCAATCATTCAATTCTATGAAATCAGTCTGAAAATGTCTGAAAATAGCTGCAGTTTTAAAACAGTTTTGAACGATTTACTTAAAATTCCACTACGTATTGTATACGAGTACATAATTTAAAAGATTATAGTTTGAAGATTAAAGTTAAACATTATATATTTTGCTAATTACGTATAAATTAACAGACAAATCACTCGTAGTATTTTTTGAGTTAGCAACCTGAAAACTTTGCATTTTTGGATACTGGCCGTTAAACTTACGCGATAGTATTACAATTCTGCTTAAAATTTCCGTGCCTACAGTGAACCATATTCACACTTGCAAAATGTCTACGCGTATTTACTAATTGAAACGATTATTTAAAATCTAATTACACCACACGCTTATTAGCAGGAAACACTCTTATCTGCGGTTTCCTGGCAAAAAAAGTCGAAACGCAAAACAAAACTTTGAAAAAATGTAACGTTATCTTTGTTTTAATTAACTCTGGCCATACGTAATGTAATCACGGCACACGAGTTCTCGGTGTGAACGTAACAGTTATTACTTTGGTACTGACGGAACCGTAAAGCCTGCCGGCGTACAGCTCGCATAGTTTTTATTTGAACGATCGTACAGTTTTATTGACTCAGCATTTTAAACTGAATAAATAATATTGCATATTATCGATGATACGCAGTTTGTTGAATTTGTTTAATTCTTAGATTTATTCAGAAACAAATATTTCTCGGTCGTACAATGTACCGAAGGGTTTTAAATTTTTTTTTTAATTAAAAAGTATACAATACATTATGCACTGTATTCCCAAGAGTTAAGAAACTCATTGGGGAATCACATGCAGAGCCTGCAGTACAGTTCTTAGAAACAAACATACTTAATATTTAAAATACATAATTGACATTCACAGTACATTAACAACACATAATTTGCATCTGTAATAAAGTCATATCACTGGTACATTATATAGTTACACTTATTAAAGAGACACATCACGGCATTAATCCTTAAGGTATTCTTTCAAATAATAGAGTTTAGACATCTTACTTTGAGACCTTTCACATTGACTTGCATTTTTAATATCGTTTCGTAATTTATTGTATCATGTGTAAGCTATATATTCTAAAGATTTTAGTCCATATTTAGTGTATTTTTGGTATATGTAGTTTGTTGTGGTTTCTTGTGTTGTGTTGGTGTACGTCGTGATTGTAATTGAGTGTGGTGTTAGTATGTGCCGAGTGTTGAATTACATGCAAGATAGTATTTGTAATTTGACAGGTGGGAATGGTGTTAAACGGAAGTATTTGGGAGTTTCTGTAGATGTCTTTGACGTGTGTGTCCCTTGGCAAACTAAAGATATTTCGTAGGGCTTTATTTTGAATGATTTGAATCTCTGAAACAATTCAGTGGTGGCAAATCGTAAAAAAATAGCAAAGTATTGTAAAAAGGTTTTAGATTATCAGCAATTATCCCGAGAAACTTTTTTTACGTCTGTGTATCATATAGCCGATACCATATCATAGGTCAGAATTACTAAAAACGTCACAATCAATGAATATTAATATTCAATAGTACCTAAATCTATACTTGCTGTGCAAAATCTACAGTGTGTCAAGAAATAGTAGACAATAATGGTTGTAGATGCGATCGTTTAAATAGTTTTAAATAGCAACATCAAAATAATGATATAAGAGATGGGATAGGGTTCATAAATTAGTGGTAATTCCTGAAATTATGTAATAGATGGGTTAGGGTTCTGAAATTAGTGGTAATTCCTAAAATTATGTAATAGATGGGATAGGGTTCAGAAATTAGTGGTAATTCCTAAAATTATGTAATAGATGGGATAGGGTTCAGAAATTAGTGGTAATTCCTGAAATTATGTAATAGATGGGTTAGGGTTCTGAAATTAGTGGTAATTCCTAAAATTATGTAATAGATGGGATAGGGTTCAGAAATTAGTGGTAATTCCTAAAATTATGTAATAGATGGGATAGGGTTCAGAAATTAGTGGTAATTCCTGAAATTATGTAATAGATGGGCTAGGGTACTGAAATTAGTGGTAATTCCTGAAATTATGTAATAGATGGGCTAAGGTTTTAAAATTAGTGGTAATTCCTGAAATTATGTAATAGATGGGCTAGGGTTCAGAAATTAGTGGTAATTCCTGAAATTATGTAATCGATGGGCTAAGGTTTTAAAATTAGTGGTAATTCCTGAAATTATGTAATAGATGGGCTAGGGCACTGAAATTAGTGGTAATTCCTGAAATTATGTAATAGATGGGCTAGGGCACTGAAATTAGTGGTAATTCCTGAAATTATGTAATAGATGGGCTAGGGTACTGAAATTAGTGGTAATTCCTGAAATTATGTAATAGATGGGCTAAGGTTTTAAAATTAGTGGTAATTCCTGAAATTATGTAATAGATGGGCTAGGGTTCAGAAATTAGTGGTAATTCCTGAAATTATGTAATAGATGGGATAGGGTTCTGAAATTAGTGGTAATTCCTGAAATTATGTAATAGATGGGTTAGGGTTCTGAAATTAGTGGTAATTCCTGAAATTATGTAATAGATGGTATAGGGTTCTGAAATAAGTGGAAATTCCTGAAATTATGTAATAGATGGGATAGGGTTCAGAAATTAGTGGTAATTCCTGAAATTATGTAATAGATGGGATAGGGTTCAGAAATTAGTGGTAATTCCTGAAATTATGTAATAGATGGGCTATAGTTCAGAAATTAGTGGTAATTGCTGAAATTATGTAATAGATAGGGTAGGTATGAGATATTATTTTTCGTAAATATGTATATGAAGCTAGATACCTTGCAAGAAAACTGGAGGTAGGCATTTTCAGGAAAAAATTTCCATGATATTTGTATGTGTTCATTCAAGAATTGGTTTTGATATGGATTATTTAATACAGAAGTTGGAAAAAGGGTCAGATGTTGGAGAAATATTTGTTATTTAAATTATTGAATACCTACCTGTAATTTGAGGAGTATAAACTTAGACGGGAGACTAAGATAAGCACTAAGATAAGACTGGCATTAGTGTTTTGTCAAAAGAAGCGCATGCTCATTACAGTCACGCATTAAAATCACAATATTTACTTTCCCATCTCATTCCGTTTCTCAAAATTTGCCCCACTCACTGTCCGTCATCGAAAGAATATTATAAATAATTTTACAAATTAATCGTTTTACCTACTTTGAACGTTGATCGAAACCGGATACGTATATATATTGCGCTCGGATATAGTAGATATTCTTTAGATTCAAGGAGTCAAAATAACAAGGAAACATGGTTAACAAAGGTGATTTACAGGGTGCTATTATTTTTCTTACTAAATTATTTTTTTATTTATTTATTTATTATTTTTTTCTAAAGTTTCCAAGGCGAAAAATTTAAAATACGAATCAATATTTTAATGTTTTTTTTTTTTAACTTCGTTTGGTTTAAACAGTAATAAGATTAAGTAACAAAAGTACATTGCGAATAAAACCCCTCAAACAAAATGTCTAGAAATTGTTACATAGTTAATGCCCAAGAAATACAAAAAAAAAAAAATAGCTTATCGAGTTCGATGCATATAGTCTGGCCTCCAATATTATATAGGTATCTTGAAATCAGTGAAGTGTATTTTAATAATTTTTTTTACAATAACTCCACGCAGGAGGCCCCGAGGGAAATAATTTCCCTCAAGGCCTATATCATCTTTGGGGATGCTGTGTGGAGGGTCTTTTAGAGGGTAGGAAGGAGTGAACTTGGGTCTTGAAGAGACCCATGTTATAGGATGGAGGAAACACAGAGGCCGGCAGATCATTCCACAGCTGAGCTGTTGAACACAAGAATGAATCGTAGAAGCGACCCGTTCTCATGTGACAAATGTCAACCCTGTGCAAATGTTGGGCGCGCGTTTGGCGTGTTTCTCGACTATGCACCGGTGCCGAAGGGATCAACGACGCTAGTTCCTCGGAGCATCTTCCATTAAAATATCGGTAGAACAAGGATAGCATTCCCACCCGACGTCTATGCTCCAAAGATTGCAACCCATTTGTTAAGATAGGCGAATCTATCAAACGGACCGCCCGTTTCTGCACAGAGTCAAGGTTTTTTTTCAGATATTTTGGGACTCCCGACCAGAGGTGACTGCCAAATTCTACAATGGGGCGCACTTGCGATTTGTACAGGGTCAGCAGTTGTGTACTATTAAAGTATCTGCAGGCTCTGTACAATAGGCCCAGCTTCTGAGAGGCTAACTTTACTCAGGCTTCGATGGAGCCCCCATACCTGAGCTGGTCACTTAAGGTTACACCAAGCATATCAATGGAGGACTTGTTGGGAAGATTGCTTCCATTAAAGGAGGCTAGATTGTCATTTCGATCCCTTTTCGATCAGACATGATTGGGTTTTTGAAACATTAAATTCGACGAGGTTATTCTTGCCTTAAGAGGAAACCCCCTCTCGATGTAACCGTCAATTCTCTGCCTCAAAGCTCTCCGAGCCGTTAGAGTTTGTGTGCTCCGGCTGTTTAATGGTTGATAGCTGCATTTCTGGATGATATTTGACGGTAAAGATATTGTATGAAGTGTATAGACATTATGAAGATCGGGAGGTTAGTTATTCGCAGAACATCCGTTCAAGTGCGAACGTTAGAGGTTGCTCAGCTTTGTTAAATGAATTAAATTGTTATTTTCCTTTGGTAATATTTAATAGCGCATGTCTAATATTATTCCCATTATTTGAATTAGATACATATTTATACTTAATGATACATTTTGTATACTATGTACTTTGAAGTCATAATAAAAATTAATTGGAACAATATTTTTTTTAACTAAAAAAACCACAACCTTGCATATAATACGTCCAAATCAATCGATATGGTTCAAACACTCTCAGTATGGCTAGATGGAAAGAAAATGGATGTCGTTCGTAGCGTCAAATACTTGGGACATGTTATCACAGACGGCATGAAGGATATTGAGGATATGGAAAGACAAATAAGAGCGAAATCCGTTAGAGCAGCTATGCTGTCAAGAAGTTTTTACCTTTGCAGCGCAAACGTCAAAAGAATACTGTTCAACACATTCTCCACATCTTTGTATACGTCAGAACTGTGGGTGCATTATACTAAATCCTAATGGAAAAAAATAAAATTCACCTACAGTAATGCATATCGCCAACTATTCCGTCTACCAAGTTACTGCAGCGCTACAGAAAAGTTCCTGGAAAGACGAGTGCATTCTTTCAGGGCACTTCGCGGCCACCGCATGGGAAGCCTATGGTGCAGAGAACGCCAATCCAAGAATACATTCCTTACTGCTACGGCTACATGGATGGAGTCTCCCTTGATGGCCCTTTGGAGACGGGAGACCATCAAATATCCACCATAAACTTGTTAATTTTTCTTTTCTCTCTTAGTGAATGAACTTATTTTGCATATTTTACTGAGTAATCTTTTTCTATATTTTTCTTTTTTTTTTCTTCTTATTTTACGTACCTATTGTTATTTAATTGTTTGTATTATGTACACTAATGGAAGTATTGCATTGCACTATCCCTGCATACCTTCTGGAATAAAGAACTATTATTATTATTAACTACCCAAACAGCAAGGAGGTTTTGTGTCCAATAATGCGAATCGTTATTTCGATTACTCTGGACAGACCTTGAAAATGAGTCCGCAGCCGCCACGTACTGTACTCGGCGGTTGGTTGCTATTGAATATAAAGATCAGAACTCTAAATACATAGGTTTTTATGTACTCCGTTTTCGTTATATTGTATTGATTATTCACAAAGGTAGTCCGACATGTACAATGCACAGTGGCGTGCATAGCTCTTTCACCAAAGGCTGTGTGTAGTTTTTTAAGTTCGGGTATGAATTGTACATCGAAAATTTGAAAATGGCCGCTTTATTATCATCTTCCTATAAAAATAAGCTAACGAGTTTCTTGCCAATATTAAATATTAACACTGTATAAATAATAAAATTATTGTCGGAAAGCAGGATAAAATCATGCCGAAACAAATATTTCAGAATCGCTGAAACGTTGTCTTAGAAAAAAAATGTTCTACATGGCGCACACGTTCTTATATTTTCTAGACGAAAATAATTCCTGACGTACGTTTCGGAAGCCAGCCAGTGCGTTCGGAAAGCCGAACGGAAAAAAAACCGTATGACGTCATTCCGAACGCAGTGCTTCCATAGACTTTGTGCCACCGCAAACGAACGGAAATTTCGATTCAGAACTGAGCCAGTGCCGTGCCTAGTGGGGGTCTACGCGGTTCTTTTTCTCGGACACAATGTGTGAGACAGAAACAGAGGGTGTCACTGTACGTACTGGCAGTATAAATACTGAATGAAAATAACAAACGTCTGCGCTTGGCTCACGGAATTCAGAATCCGACTTCTTGATTGAAACCGAATTCCCGTTCTTTTTAAGAAAGATTCCTAATATTTTTCCTTAGACTTAAAAACATCTCGCTTAACTGCGGTTCTGGTTCTCTTGGGTAACAGCTATCAGCTGTCATCAAGGGAACGACATTCATTATAAATATCAATATTTGCTTAGTTTTAACACGAGAAGAACTCAATATTAAGTAAGTTATCAATTATATTATTATTTACTTTAAACATGATTAGTTAGTAAACATTATTAAACATAATACAGACGTAGACATTTTCGACACGGTAGTTCACAATTCCGGTAGGCGCGGCATAGAGAAGAGTCGTTTCTGGCGGTTATAATCTCTCTTAATAATCTGTTTAGGATTTTTTTTTACTAAGTCTCTCCGGAATTCGGCAGTTCATCAACAAGTATTTAAGCTTAGGTCAGCCTTAAGGAGAAGAAAACGCTCATGACTCAATCCTCCAGATACGGGTCAATATAATTACTATAATTAGGTACGATTGGCCGTGAGATTCTTAAATATTTTCCCTGTAAGTTATATTAACAAATAGATTTTCATATCACGTATTCCCAATCCTTTAAAAAAATTATGTAAAAAGTGTTTTTCTTAAATTTGCAGCCCCCTGAAAGTGCCGCCCCAAGGCCTTGCCTTACTCGCCCTTCATTTGGGTCAAATTTGAATTTGTCGGTCTTTTGAAATTTCATAAAATCGCGGGAGATTCAAATTATAACTCGCTCACTCTTATTGATTCGGGACGCCTGGCCCTGAGCATGTATTCACAATTATACTCACAGCTGTACCCACGACCATATCTAACCATAGTACATACACATGTAGGCACCTACATCGATACATTCCACGATAAGAAATTCGTGTCGAGAAAACTTTCCGTCTAGAATCGATAAGGCGACTTTCGCACTCATTTATTCGTTTCGTTTATCGATCCCTCTTTAAGTTTGACGCAGTTAATTTAAGTTTTTTTGACGTTGGGTATTCGATCATTATTTGTTTTATCAGACGAGTCTGATTAAAAATGCATACCTGATATAATAATTCCACTTCACTTCACAATCGATTAAAACATTCATATCAAGTGAGTCAGTATTTTTTTTAAAGTTCTTCAAACGTAAAATCAAATTTAAAAAATCTTTATTCTGCAAATAAAAATATAAATTATTAAGGGTGTGGATTATAGGTACATCCTATTTTTTACAGTTAACCTACACAATACATAGGTATATATTTATACAATTTAAAATAAATAAAATACACACTTAACCAGCACACGTTAAGAGGGGCCTATGCTTTAGTTTAATTCAGTCCCACCTAAATTACCTAATAGAAATATGGGGAAACACACACATTACATACTTGAACGAATTATAAATAATACAGAATAAAGTTTAAAAAAAAACTTTTCATTTATAACCGAGACATCCCCACAAAAAGCTTTACTTTTAAAAAGTTTAAATGAACTTATACCATAATATATGCCTATTAATATACAAAATACAAAATGATTTATACACACGAACACACCATTTATAAAAACATCACAAGCACACGAACACTACACAAGATAACATAATAAATTGTACATTTTTAAATTTCAGGTACGACTTGTGAATTGAATATATGAAAATGGTCATTATTTGTTGTTGTTTTTGTTGTTATTATTCTTATAATCATTATGTTCTAGAACCATTCACAAGATCCTCATTACAACATATATTCCACCTACCTACAACTAAAACAACCTTTGGACAAAGAAATTTGCGATATTTCTTTATAAAAGTATTTGACATCCTGCTTCTAGCAATAAAACCATTACAAAATTAACCGACTTAAAAAGAAGTATTAAGATATGGAAGTATTAACCCTTTCTTACACAATTTAATTTATTTAGATAAATAAAATATTTAACGCTAGATTGTGTGTAGTGGAATTATTTTCAAATTTTCGGTATATTAATTTTTTTTTTCTCCAATTGTTTAGGAAATATTCAACGTCATTTTAAAATGACTGTGGCTCTGAGTGGTAAATAATTAATTAGTATGTTGTTAGAAAAGCGGTGAAAAAGAGGGAAGGATGGTGATGAAAAGCCCCACGAGGGAAGCCAGTGTTAGGAAAGTGAGGAAAAAGAGGGAAAAGAGGGTTGGTGTAAAGTAAGCAGTGCAGACTCACCATGGGACCAGATTCAGGACTGGACCCTGCTCCACTGCGACAATTGCTCAGTCGGTACAACATAGCTTTCCTCTTTCTCAAAGTCAAATGGGTCGGCAACAGCCGTATAATTGGGGTGGGCATCTAAACTACTTAATTGAAGAGAATTGCGTGCTTTCAACTCAAGATTTATTTATACCAAAATATGGACAGTTAAGTTATATTTGGGTTCCACCACGACGGGTGTTATCTAAGCTGTTCTAAACAAATCTCTCTCTATCTGAAGGATCTCCTCCCTGGCAAGTTAATGGTAAGGTACTAATATTCAGCACATAGTAAAAAGGGGAGTGCAGGCGATGTTTCCATTTCTGGAATCGGATGATGCAATCGCTACGTGCCGCTAGGCAAACACGCAGCTGATAGTTCGGTGTTTCGGGTTGGAATGTGGATGAGCAATGGCGGGGTTTGCTTAGCGGGACCACGCCGTTCCACGCGGCCGGAAGTTAAATGAGTTCGCTTGTCTCATTGGTTGAAAAACAAAGATGGCCGGCGGAAACTCACCGGATTGGTTGATAATGGTGCTCTTCGGCGAGATGCACTGTTATTGGTTGAAACCTATCGTTTTGCAATCGAAAGGCTAGAAGTATCTTAAGATCTTCTATTCGTTACGTAACAATGTAGACAAAAGAAAGGTTTTTGTTACCTAATAAACTTTTTTTATTTTCATATAATTGTGAAATTTTGGGACGATAAAAACATATATAATATATACTTTTTGTTTAGAATTTGACTGTAATATAAGATTGTACATTATTCTTTAAATAAAAATAATAAAACAAATGAAAAAACAATAAATACATTGTGTGTTTTACGGTAGTAGAGAAGTCGAATCACAGAATTCCAAAAGGAGCGAACATCGGTTTTTGTTTATGATATAAAGTGTGTACGCAGCGCATCCAACCCAACGAAAAAAATAGTATTGCCAGGGAAAGATAACTAAATCATTTTAAAAAATCCGCTAATGAATAGGGTTAGCACTTACTTTGTAAATAATTCTCAAAGTTCGTGTATTTTTTAAATTACTCCAGGTGAGAAAGGGTTAAGAAAGAATACAGATATGAAGTTGCAACCGAACAGAGATTAACGCTCACGGTATGTTTTCTTCAAGATTTATAATTTTTATTAATTTATTGCATTATAATTTTCCTCTAGTAATATTTTGACATAATTACAAAAACTTACTTAAAAAATTAACAAAGTTACAAAAAAACTTTACCTAATTTATAATCCATACGTAAAGCACTTACAATGTGACCTTAGAACGGTTTACCCCAGTAAGGTTACATTTTTGCGACTTTTGCAAAACATTATGAAAAATAAATAAATAAATTATACAATAAAAAACACATAAATTTGTTGTAGACCACTTTTATTTTATCAAAACTCTACCGGTTTCGGAAGCACCCTTCCTTCATCAGGAGAATATTAAAACAGTTTTAATAATAGCAGCTGAAATAAAACAAAAGTGATCTAAATTGTGTTTTAATGTAAGTGAAACACAAAGGAGATTAATGCTTTTTACAAATATGAAATAAATTATACGGGCATTTGACTAGTTTGGTCTTGGTGGGTCATTTAATAAATAATAACAAATTTATCATTTCCGGCGATTGTTGCGGCAGTGAAAAAGTTTGGGAAGGTATGACATCATTATTATGTATATTTATGCATGTAGCTAGAATTGGATAAAATTTCAGTGTTCTGTTAGTATTGAGTATTAAATTTTGCGACAACAGATAGTTTGCCATTGATTGATAGTTCTCGTCAATGTGCTTATTAAAGTCATCAATGTCTCCGGTGTACTCAAATAACAAAACTGTATAATGAGCAAACATTGAACACTCTGTGCCAGCAATAATCGGAAGTTCGTTTATATAAATAAGGAAGATGAGAGGCCCAAGAATGCTTCCTTGTGGCACACTATTGTTAATAGTTCATTTGGATTCTATCAAATGCTCATTTTGTCGTCAATGTTTGAAAGTTGGATATGATTTAATTTCGCCTACCGTTTTATTTAATACTAAAGTAACATATTCTTAACAAAAGAAAAATAAGTTTGAGGTGCTCCGGGACATTCCAGAAATTAATGAGTCGGATCAGATCAAGAGTCGGTATAATAGACGGATATGAATTGATGAGAATGAAGCAAGAACTTCACTGAGGGGTAAGCTGGCTTACCCCTCAGTGAAATGGCGTGATTGTCACTAAGTCAAAAGATAAATATAATTAGTATTACAAAAGAAATTAAAATTTAATTTCATTGCAATGAGAAAGCTTTTTTTAATTTATTTTTAAATAAAGTGTTAGACAAAATAAGAACTACTTGTAAAGTACAGTCACAAGATTTAATTACGTAAATTTATATCGGTTTTCGTAAAGTACCTACTTTACTCGTTTATCAAATTTTCACACAAAAAAGTAATATTACGTTACACACACTACTGAGGTTGAATTTATTATTATTTAATAAATATAATCTGAATGTACATACTAGTTAATAGATTAAGCCTTGCGGTATAATATGACAGGCATCAGATAAGAAATCTGTGTTTATATCAAACAGAGTAGCTAAAAGTTCTTGGAAAATACAAAACACGACGTAAGTTAATTTTGCTAACAAATTCTTCACAAGTTAGAAAAATCTATCTATATAATTTGTCCGCTCTATTACTCGTACAGAATCGATACTGTCTGTCAACGTATCGATTCTGCACGATCAATAATTTTCAAAGGAAAAATGTCCAAAGCTTCACTTGATGACAACTACATAGTTATAAAAAGCGTAAATCAGGTTGCATTTTGTGACAATTTTTCACGAAAATATTGGATTGTTTTTGTACCTGCTAGTCGTATTCCCCGTGAAACGGCGCGGAAAATCAATAAAACTAAGGCCACGTGCTCACGGAGTGTCAATTGAGACCCCGCACATTATAACAAAACGTTAACCACTAAAAAACAAACTATTAGTTATGTCACAACATTGTTATTTAAAAGCCTGTCGGCAATAACGACCCAATAAATAACGCAATCTTACTTATAGCAAGCTCGGTGAAGCCTTAAACGGAAATCTAATAAAAAACAACGAAAACCGCCGCGAAATAAATGTCGTAACCGGCGAATAAGCGGATTAGATTATCATTACGTAGAGGCGAGCCGAGCGGACCGGGGAGAGCGTTCAGTTGGGAAAAGCAAACGCGTGCGACTGTCCGAAAAAATCGAAAGTATCGCGCCTCTGATTACAGCTGTTATGTATGGTCGATAATGGCAGCTCAGCTGGGCGAGTCCAGGCCCGCCGCTTCCAGGGCTCGTGGGCTGAGGGCTGGGAGTTGGAACCCGATAAACATTCCCACGACTGCCTCGAGTTCAAATGGCGTGTGACAAATACATTTTATAGGAGAGAATAATATGTAAGGTATATAAATAATATAATGTTAATTTTTTATTTTTTAACGCCCCGTTGGGATTTTTACATGTTTTTTAAAAGGTTTTATGTCAACAAAAAAAAGAACATTATACATAGTCGGTATACGAGTGAAACAAATTTATAATATATATGTATGTATAATAATGTATAAGTGCATCACACAGAGAAGTTATAAAGGGAAAGGTTTTTAATTTGTAGATAACACTTAAAAAAAATAAAATAGTAATAGCCTGATCTACATGATACATAATACACAAGAGCATCATATAATACAATATGAATGGATGACAAAGTGAAAAAAAAAACAACGTGTTTTTATATTTAGGATGATGTAGAAATGTATGAAATTGCATAATACATAATATAGCGCATAATATATACAATGAAAAAAGAGGAACAAGTTTTCGGATTGTAGATAAGTAAAAAGATAATATTAAAATATATATAGAATGGCTCCTATGCGATGCAATTATAATCGTAGAAACATAAACATATCATTCAGGTATCTTTTAAACATGGGTAAACTTATATTAAATATATCTATAGCAGAGGTGAATTTGTTTCCAAGTGTATGTAGGCGAGAAATGGGTGCATGCATTTGGTAGTTAGTCCCAGAATTATTGTCTATAATATGATACATAATACAAGTATTAAAATAGGTTAAGAATAATATGTATATATGTAGCCAATTAATATAATATGTATGTAGTTAATTAATACAATATGTATATAGTTAAATAATATAATATGTATGTATGTGGATAATTAATATAATATGTATATATTTAAGTTAAGTAATATAATATGTATGTATGTAGTTAATTAATACAATAGTTAAATAACTTAAGCTAATTAATACAATATGTATATATTTAGTTAAGTAATATAATATATGTAATAATAATAAGTTAATTAATACTAATAATATTTATATAGTTAAAATAATATAATGTATGTATGTAACTAATTAATATAATATGTATATATTAAAGTTAGAAAAATTTATATAACCATGTATATAGTTAAATAATATAATAATAATATGTAGTTAATTATTACAATATGTATATGAATTAAATATTATAATATGTATGTATGTAGCTAATTAATATAATATGTATATATTTAAGTTAAGTTATATAATATGTATATAGTTAAATAATATAATATGTATGTATGTAGTTAATTAATACAATATGTATATAGTTAAATAATATAATATGTATGTATGTAGCTAATTAATATAATATGTATATATTTAAGTTAAGTAATATAATATGTATGTAGTTAATTAATACAATATGTATATAGTTAAATAATATAATATGTATGTATGTATGTAGTTAATTAATACAATATGTATATAGTTAAATAATATAATATGTACGTATGTAGTTAATTAATATAATATGTATATAGTTAAGTTAAGAAAGTGGAATAATCATCTGAAATAATCGTCTGAAATTTAATTTTTTTCTAGGCTTATAAAAAGATACATCTCGCTCGGTTAAACGAAAGGCCAAGGTGTGTTCTACTTAAAGTATTTAATTAAATCATCTATGATATTTCTAGGCCATCAAATTATCAAACCGAAAACACACGATTTTGCATAACTTCCCACTGCATCGCCTTAAAAACATATATACTCCCCTGAAAAGAAGCGAATTGGCACTTGTAGTTTGTGTTTTACCTGGAAACAGTTGACACTAACTAACTAACTGACCATCACGCCAAACAACTCGATCGTAGCATACACTTCTTGCTTCATTCATATTCGTACATCGTCTCATCTTTTATTATTCCGACTTCTGACATGGCCCTACTCAAGTATTTGGTTCATTTGATCGTGCCATGTTTGCTCCGGCTGTCCGTCTTCTTCTTCTATTCACATTCGCGTCATATATTCTTCTTACACTCCTTTCTTCGTTCATTCGCTCTACATGCCCAAACCATGTAAGCGTCCCTTTCTTAATCTTATTCATTACCATTACATCAGCCTTGCATTCTTTGCGAATCTCAATATTTTTTCGCAGACGTTCGCCTCAGAGATCTCATTTCTACGGCATTCAGTTTACTTTCATCCTTCCTTTGCCAGTTTGACGCCTCACTGCCATACATCAGGGTTGGTATCAGCACTCCATTGCGGACTGCTAATAAAGATGCCCAAATACATTTTTAACTAACTTTATGTATTTGATGTTTTTTCTTCTGTTTTGAATGCATTAAATATGTATTTATTAGATCATTTTAAGAAAATGTTTGTTTTTCATGAAAAGTAGCGAAATATCACTTAGATACGAGTACGTCTTTCTGGCCTGTAATAGTCGATATTCTGATCGAATTCCACTACGTAACCCAGTAAAGCATTATAGTTTACGTAGCGGAAATACGTATCTCACCTACGTGTGCAGAATGATTAGAATGTCTGGCAAAGGGGGGAGGGTTTTAACCCGCGAGGAAATCGACCACAGAGCACGCTTTACGTAATACATTTCTAGTAGAGCAGTGAACTCGGAAAGGTTGACTTCCCCGGTGCAGGTTTCATTCGCGGACTGAAGATGGTGCTAGTCATTGTTGTTGCGTATGTTTCGGAGCTTCCGGAAAACGTATCGATCGACTCAATTCTGCGGTAACTCCCCCTTAGCGCCTTCGCCTGCATTTGCCGTAATGATCGAAACTTCGTGATAATAAACAAAAATGCAGATAAACGAATTAAACAAATATTTTGTATTCACCACTTTATTAATATACACATACATGTATTGAAAGCGATGCTTTCTTCAACAAGAATGAATATACAGAACACTAAAAAATAGTAATGTCAACTATAGACAAATGATAAACATAGAACAGAATAATGCAAGAATAGACGAATAATAAACATAAATAAAATTTGATTTAAGTAGAAAAATGTGAATTAAATTTAATTACTTATCAAATATTTAAAAAGAAAACAGATTTATTTTCGTACTAATATTAATAATAAAAATAATTTATTTTCGTACTAATATTAATAATAAAAATAATTTATTTTTTAATTTATAGTGTAAAATTTGTCATTTAATGATTTATAATAATTGTTTATTGATTACTTACCTACACTTTAATCAATTTTCGTTTATGTTTATAATTTGTCTATGTTTACATTATTGTGTTCTATGTTTATCGTTTGTTTACTTGACATTATTATTTTTTAGTATTCTATATATTCCCGATGAAGAAAGCATCGCTTTCGCATGTTGATGTGTGTATATTAACACTTACCACTCCTTTGTCGGGTGCCAGCCGACATCACTATTTGTACGCTACAAGTCCGTTGTAGGCTGGCGGCCGACAAGATAAGATGTGCCCGGGCGGTGTATTTTCGCGCGCAAAACTTGATACGTGACGTTGTTTCTTGTGATTATTCGATAAAAAAACATTTAAATTCACCTTTTAATAAGATTTTGACTGTTTTCCGTTTTTGTTTTACTATAAAATAACCTTTTCGTAACTGCCTATCAATAAATTAAGATTTTGACATTATTTAAATTAGAGTTGGCTGACAACAAATATTAAAAAAATAATGGAGTGGTAAGGGTTAATGAAGTGGTGGACACAAAGTAATTTTACCTCATTTATTAATAATGACGCTACAAAGTGAATAACTATCTTTTGAAGAAATTAAAAAATATATACGTATTGTTTATTGAATTCTAATCGATCCCAAACGCGAAGCCCCTTCTTTGAGCCATTCGTTTCTCCATGTAATTTCTTACGTTTCTGTATAATCAATCCTAAAGGCAAAATATGCAAATACTTTGTGAAAAAAAATTATTCTTAAGAGGAACGGCTACGCGGCATGTTTCATACAAAACTTAATTTTGGATTTGAGGCCAAAATAATCGCCTAAACCGAATGATCTTTTTTTTTGTCAAAAGGCATAGCAAATATCTAGTCGGACTAGGAGTATTTATTATTATTTCTTGAACAAAAATAAAGGCCATTAAAGAAATCAAATTTTCGCGATTTCAGAGGCAAATTTAGAAATTATTTGGGGGCTAATGGCAATTTATAAAAAAAAAATCCCGTTTACCATCGGTTTTAATAAGCATTATGATGGACTTAGATTTAAATTAAAACAAAATAAATACAATTTAAAATACCGTAAAAAAAACGTTTTTTTTTAAAGATAATTTGTTTGTTTGTTTTTTTTTAATTTTTTTTTTTAAATTTTTTTTTTTAATTTTATACTATGTAATTATTATTTTTTTAAATACCACCATAATCCCTCAAATAATTTTCATTTTTCAAGTTGTCTCTAAAAACAGAAAAAAAAAGATTTCATTAATGACCCATATTTCATAAATTGAAACAAAAAAAACTTTTTAGTTGTTTGTTATTTAATGGTTTTCACCCATTAAGGGCGACCTTGGACAGTCAGATTTTAATAGTACGGATTGTTCTTAAAATTAGTAACAGGGTATAATATTTGGATAAATAAGTTACGGTGTAAATTTATGTGTTTTTAATCCCCAATGACTTAAATTTTAATGCCATTTTTATATGAATACCGCACGAGAGTCCCAACTGGTCCCAATCGTCTGGAGCCAGTAAGACTAAGACATCCCCAATTGGGGAATGTAGCGAGGCTGAAGGTATTGGGGAGGGGAAGGAGAAGGGGAAGAGGAAGGTAGGGAAAATTGATGGTTTGGGCATGTAGAGCGAATGAACGAAGAAAACAGTGTAAGGAGAATATATAACGCGAATGTGAATGGAAGAAGAAGCCGGGGACGTCCGAGGAAGACATAACACGATCGAGTGAATCAAATACTTGAGTCGGGATATGTCAGAAGTCGGAATAATAGAAGATAATGTGTGAATGTGAATGAAGCAAGAAGTGTATGCCATGATCGAGTTGTTTGGCAGTCTGTCCTCCCTGCCTACCCCTGCGGGGAAATGGCGTGGTGGTTAGTTAGTTATATAATCCATTGCTATATCCGTCCTTGCTCTAACAGGAAGCACCTTCGAAGCTCGCCGAAAAATATTTTTAGGTAAACATTTTTTTAAGTTAATCTCTAGAACCATATGTAATCCACATGTTCAAAGAGGTAAACGTATACGTTCCTAACAAGTATACTCATGGGAGATCCCACGCACTCTTTTATGATTCGAAAGTGAAAACTTCTACTTAACGATGCCGCATTGACAGTCGACATTTTCAATGTCACTTTAGCGACTGTCTTTTGACCCATGTCACAAAATAAAAAAAACTGCCTCCACGACTTTTTATACATTTCCTATCAAACCTTCACTTGTTGCTTGTTTAATACAGATTATCATCTGTAGTATTGTAAATCTATAAAGAAAAATATCCCCGAAGGCGGTGTGTGTTTGTTTTGTATACAAATTTACAGTTTTATTCCTAGCTTAGTGTCATTAACAATGTCTATTTCATTATTAGAGCGGTGTATAGTATTGTAATTTTTTAATGTCCGCGGTAAAGGAGAGAAATATCCCATATTTGTGTGATAGGCTTTAATATAAAAAAATGTCTTTTATCTTCCTTGTTGATTTTCTTGTTGGTGTATTAATGTTGATTTGTGATAAAATGTTTGTTGTATTAATTGATGCATATATAATTTTATACAAAATAAATACATCAGAAAGTTTAGGTCGGACTAACAGAGATTGTAGTTTATAGTATGAAATGTGATCATTATACGTTCCAAATTGATCAGATAAACCTTCACGATATGCAATCATACGGGTTAATTTTCTAAGTATGGATTCGATTCTGTAATTATAAATCTCGTTTCGCGTATTCCAAAATACTTATAATGTTGTTGTTAATTCTGTACTTTTAAAACAATTTGTGGTTCGTAGAGTTAATCCTAATATTTGTGATGCACTTTTAGAAATAGTATCTACGTGTTTTTTTAAATGAAGTGACGAGACATGCGACTATATCGATATAACGCCAAAGCTAAATATGTTTACAGTTTACAGCAAACATATTGCATTCTCATGTAATGTCCATGCATGTTGTAATGAATTATTGATAAGATATTGTATTTTTAAATAGAAATTCAGCGAATATAACGCGATATATTCATGTTTACAAAAAACCTCAGCAAAATTTGTAATTATAAGCCATTATGGCGGGTACTTAACCGGTGTAATGAGCCGCAACTAGCTACATGTGCCATCCGCGATACTAACTGCAACAAAACTAGGATTGTGCCTGCATCAGAGCATGTCTGAGGGTCAAGTTCATTATTATTATAAAAATTGAGTAAAATTTTCTATCCAAAGCTTTCTTGATATTATATTGAGTAAACTAACTGTCAAAAATCATTTTTTAAAAGTCTAAGATCATAAATATACTTTAACCGCCCTACCCATACGAACGTACGTGATACGGCCGTTATATTATCGCCCGAACGCAACAAGCCGTATCCCGTACGCTCAAGTACAAAAAAACTATACGCAAAACCCATAAAACATTCATATACGTCAAGTTTGTCCCTGTGTCATCTCGTTTTGTATTTCGAGGTCAGCCGAAGCTAAAGGATGTGTTCGGGTATTTTCGTCTCGCCCATACAAGTTACGTCATCAGTCAGTCACAAAGAAGCGAAGTTAGCACTCCACAGTGTAGTACTGATAACGAACCCGATGTATGGCAGTGAGGCTTGGAGCTGGCAGAGGAATGAAAGTAGACGGAATGCTGTAGAAATGAGATCCCTGAGGCGTACGTATAATAAAACTATGTACCGTGTGAAAAATGCTGAGATTTGAAAATAATGCAAGGCTGATGTGAGCGTAGTGAGTAAGATTAAGAAAGGGACGCTTAGATGGTTTGGGCACGTAGAGCGGATGAACGAAGAAAGGAGTGTTGTGAGAATAAATGACGCTAATGTGAATGGAACAAGACGCCGGGGACGCCCAAGGAAGACATGGCATGATCAAGTGACCGGTCATTGGCTGTTGGAGTTGGGATTGCGTCTGGGTCCCACCCAGGCGTCGTGAGTTCCATTCCTCGGTTATTTAAGTTCTCCATCACTACACAAGCAACATATTCCGCTTACTGTGATGGTGGTTGGAGATGTTCAAATATTGTCAGGTTATTCGTAACCGGGGAGTGACAACTAAACTTGTCGATTTGACTGCCCTAATCCGGGATTTGTTCCCAGTTGGGCAGTCAAAGCTTTCTTACATTTTATTGTTTAATAATGTGTATGTTTCAAAAAAAAAATTTATATACAGATGTCGCGGGCCTTGAAAAGGTAAAAACTATTTTAGGTGGAGTAAGCCGAGGAGATTGATAAAAAATAGGTGAAGGATAGGAATAGATTTGAAAAAAAGCATATTATACGTATTCTTACGTTTTTTATCAACCAGTGAATTATACATACGTATACAGGTGGATCTCGAATTTCGCACAATTCGCTAATTCGCACATTTTTGAAAAATAGCTTTTTTTTTTGGCGATGATGCAAAAATGTTTTGTTTCCGTGTAGTTGCTTCCCTGACGCACTATGAAATGCACATGAACCAGGTCCGTACTGTGAAAAGTCTTACGTTCTGTTCGCACATATGCATTAACATACGAGCCCGAGCGATTCCGAACGCATGCGTTTGTATGTACTATTTTGTACACACTCCCGTCTGAACTCGACAGGTTTAGTCTTGCGTCAGCGCACGTACTGTTCGCAATGTTCTTCGAGTTTTGTTTAAAATATTTCGTACCCGTTTTAACATGAGTGAGAAACGAAGAAACTGCGAAGTAGATATGGCTAAAAAAAATCAAGAACCCATAAACTTCATACAATCGAAACGAAGATGGATACAATAAAACGTTCTGAAAATGGAGAGTCTTATGCTTCAATCGGCTGTTCGTATGATATAAACAGGTCTACGATATGTTTGGTATTAAAGAATAAAGATAAAATTAAAAAAAATTGTAAAAAAAATTCTGGTTTATCATCAAAAATTGTTTCCAAAAGGCACGGCATAGTGATGGATGAAATGGAGAAATCTTTGTGTTATTGGATAAGTAATCAAAATCAAGAAAACATCCCTCTGAGTACTTCAATGATTCAAGCTAAGGCTCTTAGTTTGCATAAAGATTGGAAGGCTAGACTAAACGAAGATTCTAACACAGTGTTTCATGCAAGTAATGGCTGCTTTTCAAATTTTAAAACAAGGCATTCTTTACACAATATTCATTTCACTGGAGAATCAGCTGATGCGGATGAAGATGCCGCAAAAGACTTTATTTCGTCATTTTCCAAAATTATTGAAGATGGAGAATATACCTCTAGTCAAATATTCAATGTAGATGAGATTGGTTTATTTTGGAAGAAGATGCCTAATCGTACATTCTTATCAAAGGACGAATCAGTAGGCCCTGGTCATAAACCTTCTAAAAGCCGATTGACATTGCTTCTTGGTGGAAATTTAGCTGGTGATTTAAAATTGAAGTCAATGTTAGCTTATCAAGCAGAAAATCCTAGAGCATTAAAAGGGAAAGATAAAAACATTGCTTTCAGTCATTTGGAAATCCAATAAAAAAGCCTGGGTTACTGCTTTAATATTTAAAGATTGGTTCCCTTCACATTTCGTACCAGCAGTAAAACATTATTGTGAAGTTAATAATTTACCATTTAAAGCTTTATTAATCTTAGATAATGCTCCAGGACATCCAAAATCTCTACAAAACTTATACCCAGAAATCAATGTTGTTTTTCTTCCCCCCAAAACTACGTGTCTCATACAACCTATGGACCAAACGATGATAGCTACGTTTAAACTATATTATATGCGGTCGATAATGAATCAGGCCATCAAGGCAACTGACATGGAAGGTGGGACCACATTAAAAGATTTCTGGAAGAATTATAACATATGGAACGCAATAAACAATATTGGAGACGCATGGGCTGAAATAAAAGAGTTAACAATGAAAGGTTCATGGAAGCAACTATACCCACAAATGATGAGTGATTTCATAAATTTTGGTGAAACTCCAGAAACCATCACACTTGAAATAGTTCACCCAATGAACGAACTAAACCTAGATGTTAACAGTGAAGATGTTAATGAGATGATTGAATCTCATTCTGACCCCTTGACTAATGAATTTCTAATGGACCGACAAGAGAACGAAAATAGTATACAAATTGAAAGTGAGGAAGAAGTACTTGAAGAAGTCATCAAGACCTTAACAATAAAAAAACCTGAACGAAGCTTTTACGAATCTCGAGACATTTTTAAATATTAAGGAAGAATGTGATCCCAATGGAGAACGCATATCTCAAGTGTGTAGGGCGATCCATAATAGTACTGCATGTTACAGAATTCTCTATGAAGAAAAGAAAAAAAAATAGTAAAATACAACTAACCCTTGACAAGTTTATAAAGAGAATATAATTTTTATTTAATATGTTCTTAGTTAGTAATTTTTGATAAATAAAAATTTTAAAGTACAATTTTTGGTGTCTTTTCTTTACATCCCTCTACTTTCGAACATTTAACTTTCGCACACATTTTCAGGAACCAATCACGTGCGAAAGTCGAGGTCCGCCTGTATAAGAGATAACAAATACAGGAAACTGAATATATACATGTATAAAAATAAATGTGTTTCTGTCTGTCTGTCCGCGATTTTCTCGAAAATTACTGAAATTATTTCGCTGAAAATAGCACAGTTTATTCTCACTAGTGACGGGAAGGTTTAGAGAGTAGTTTGAATGAAATCCGATATGTACAAAACTTTGAACCCGCCATGTTTTATTGAGATTAGCCCAAAGATATATACCACTCTGGTTAGCCACAGATTACATATTAAAAAGACGAATGTTTCTTTGGGTAGAATCTCTTCAAAATGGAAAACACAAATAGGTATCTACTTAAGAACTTTATTATTTAGATATGTTTTGAAAAAATAAATAAAAGTTTACAGATAGTAATAGTCGTCAAAAGACATTACTTTCGCTGTCAAATAAATTATGGCACCTAAACGACAAGCAAGAATTCGTAACTTCATAACTTAATAAAATAAAAAAAAAATCCAAGAAAGGCCGGGTACACATCAGCTAGTATGTACTCGTATGTAAAAAGAGATATTCTGATAGCTATACATAAATAGGTTTAATAATATTATGTTTAATTTGATCGACAATATCCACAAATTAACGTTAAAAAATATTAAACATATCAATATTTTTATAGTACCTATATTGTGATAATTTTTTATACTTATTTACGTGTAACTAAAAAAGATATATTAGGATATTCCTTCATCGTTACTGCTCCATCACAGAGAGAGTGTTACAGAATAAAAATAATACAAGTAGGTGCGTAGCGTTATGCGCAGTTTTGGTTGATGATATTTTTTTGACCTTTGCCGGTTCACAAGGTCAGGTCAGATTAACTCCTGTCGGATATCCCCGTTAGCTGCTGTCTGTCGGCAGATGGGTGCTGTCATGTGCACTGCGCACACAAGATACAATAAGGAACTCCACTGAAAAATATAATGACTTTAAAAATATGTATCCACACAGATCAACAAACGCTGATTCTGAATATATAACTTTCATTATATATATAATTATACGCAGAATTAATAAATCATTATTTAAAAGTGAATAAAAAAAGATCTAATCAAAACACCTTTTTATGTTGGTACCATTGAATTTAACATCTGACGTCACGTGAGGATTCTGTTTTTGGATTAGTGTGAAATTTTTTATTTTACCACTTTGTCTTGTATTTTTACGTATTTTTTTGGCTTTGGTAAAATTTTAGCTTAATTTGGGTGAATTTAAGCTCTATAATTGTTCTTAAATATGAAGGGAAGGAGAAGGGGAGGAGGAAGGCGGGGAAATACCTGGCTATTCAGATCTGGTCACAAAACACGGCTAAAAGCCATTTCAAGCAACGTTTAAATTCTGAATGGTGGTCTTTCACCAGGGCGATACTGAGAGTATCTTCCACTCTGGAACGTGCGCAAATACACTATTATTTTAAGTGAATTAATTGTGAAACAACACAAATTAATTAAATAAAATTTACTTGCGCACGCCGGGATTTGAACCCGCGACCTTCGGATTTGTAGTCGAGAGCCTCACCCCTCGACCATGGAGGCCGTCAATATCTATACGAATGTTATGTTAATACTAATACGCATTACTATTATTACTCTTTGAGTTAATGTTTCTAAAAAGGTACATAATTTTATTACTTATGTTTAGTCATGGTTTACCATGAATAGAATATATAATTATGTACGGTAAAACTCATCCTTGTTTTGACATTAGACATTTCAACCTCAAAACTGATCAAAACCGACCGGCCATAGATTTGGAGCGTTTTGGCGGCCTTTGAAAAATTTAAACTTTGAAAATTATTTTAAGCATGAAAATGAACTTTAGAAAAATAACTAAATACTCTGGTATTTATGTTTGAACGTCATTATTGATAATATATATATATATATATATATTGATAATTGGACTGGAGTTCCTTATTGCTGAACAAAGCCGGTCTGTCGGTGGGTAGCAGGTAGCAGCTAGCAGCTAATCTGAATCTAGGTTCCCGTCTTCTGTACGGAGATAAGAGTACACAAGAGTGTACAGTCGGGCAGACTCTTGCAAACGGCAGTGTAAAAATACTGTTATCGCCATTATACGGCTGTAACAATGCTAACTCGGCAACGTTGGACTTTTTATGATTTTTAACAGCAAACTATGATCACGCTGTGCTACATATGTAGCTGCAGATATACAGTAGCACACTCTGCACAACACGCTAACGCTACACTTCGAACTTGCTTACTTTGGGAATGTAAAAAGTTATCTCACAAGAAACTCTTCATAAATAAGACATCACGAAGAAAAAAGTTGATAGTATAATTATTTATAAAGCCATTTTTTAAATCTACCCACCTATATTTGTACAGGTAGGTAGATGTATACATCCAGTGGCGGCTCATGACTTGATATGATATATGATTGAAAAATACAACGTTATAGATGTTGTGTATGGAGATTTAGATGGTAGATGGGGCAGCGCACTCTAGCTCACTCAAAAGTCACGAGCCGCCACTGTATACACCATTCGTATTTTATAATTTTATATATATCCTATTGTAAAAAATTTGGTGTACAGTGCCAGGGAACATTTCACCCTCTTCCCGTGTCAACTGTGGTTAGAGGTGCATAAATGTGGAGATAATCTTTTCTATCAGTGACCGGGCTGCCTATTGCTAATGTAGTGCTTTTATTTAATTTATTTCAAAGAATTGTAAACCGTGTTTTATGTGCAGGTAATGGAGGGTATAAGGTGGAATTTGGGCGGAGACGGAGGGGGTCGGTGCTGAGGGTCCAGCGGTTGAGGTTGGAGAAGGAGGGATTCGAGTTCCATTTTAATTTGGAGTAAAATATTTTGGTTAAATCTATTATATGTTTTCGGAGTGGAGGAATTGTATTTTATATTACATTGAGCAAATATAGCTAATTTTTCGCTACTTGGCACAGGTAAAATATGGTTTTATAAATGATAAAATTGCTACATTCATGAAACTTTGGTCATTTTTATTTATTTATGTAATCCTTTTAGTTTTTTTTTTAAATTAATACCTTCATAATTGTTAATTTGTCGTATTTAGAGAGGGAGTGCTATTACGGTTTGTTATACATTTAACTAATTTCAAAAGTACTACTAATTTCAAAAGTACTACTAATTTCAAAAGTACTACTAATTTCAAAAGTACTACTAATTTCAAAAAGATAAATTAAAACGAAATGTTTAGAAATCAATTATATCTATATAATGTATGGATATACATTTTTTTCAAGTGAAATTAGAATATACACCTAATTGAAAATAGGATATACCATAAAGACTTAATTATATACAACATACGAACAATTATAATTGCCACGTTTGCTGAAAGGTAGGATGTTTAAAATTACCGGAGTAAGTCGATTCAACGTAATAAAATATTTTTTGCTGGAATAATTGTGTTATTTTCATGTTTTTCACTAAAAACCTACCGTATCTCACCAAACATAGATTCTATCGACTTGGGAGTGGTGTCATTCGATTCAATACTAATTAAACCATAGTAAACGATACCCCACTCGACCTAGTAATGAAACATGAATTTTTAAAACATCTTTTCCACCCCCTCCCAATAGAGAGGTGTTCCACCACTTAATTTGGGTAGACACTGAACATCTTTATTTCTACTAACAAGTTGATTGTATGACCTAAGTTTCATGAATGTAGCAATTTTGGCATTCATTTTGTGCATTTTGGGTCTATTTTACTTGTACTAACTTCATTCTTGTAAGTTTGTCCAACAGGTCTGAACTTTTTCCTCGCACGACATTGGAAAATTTAAAAAAAATATATTTTAAACGCGTTGTTTTAATCTATTAGGGAGAGGTTAAGTACATCATTAAAAAAGTTTTCATTTTAACTTTGTAAAGCGCCCCCGGGGAAGAGTTTGATAAAAAACATTACGCATTTGAAATTAGCTAAGTAGGTACTATTACATATATACAGTTTAACATTTAAAAGTAGACAAGAATTTAGGCTGCGATTGTTTAAAAGGTTTTAATTGGCAATACAAAGATGGCTCATAGGAAAAACAAAATAACGTTGAAAAAACACAACGACCCAAGTGCATATGTTTTACTTTAGACAAACTATGTTCAGACATTAGTGGTACTTTTCAAAAGGAGTGATTCTGCATCATATTCTAAGACATTTTTATGCTGAAGCTTTTTTTTATTATTTACCGCTTTGCAAGAAAGATAATTACATCGAAAGGCGATTTTTTATGTGTCGAAATAACCATGCGTAAGATGTTAGACAAATACAATAAAAATAATAAAAATATCGAAGAAAGCGATCACTTTTGACTTATTTTGTAAAATCTTATTGAATGACACTTATTTATGTTAAGTGTACGCCATTTAATTTAGTTATTTTGGGGACAGATACAGTCTAAAGCAGTTTTAATTATTTTTAAATCGTCTGCAAAAAGTAATACAATAAGGAACCCCGGTCCAATTTTTTACATCAATAATGACGTTCAAACTTAAAAACCAATATGTTTCGTTTTTTCTTCTAAAGTTAGTTGATATAGTTCAAATAATGAATAGATGTTAAAATTTTTCAAAGCCCGCCAAAACGCTCCAAATATATGGCCGGTTGCTTATCAGTTTTGAGGTTAGAATGTCAAATGTAAAAACAAGGATGAGCTCTACCATACATAATTTTATATTCTATTCGTGGTAAACCATAACTAAACGTAAGTTTTTCTCTTATGTACCTTTTTAGAAACTTTAACTTTAACTCAAAGAATAATAACAGGATTGTGCATTAACATTATCACAATATTTGTATTGATAATTGGGTTGCTCATGAATACTCTAATTTCTTTCATTAATAGTAGTTTGTTTTATATTGAACAACAATTCGATACCTTAGTTCAATAGGGAACTAAATCAAAATAACTCAAGAAGACTGAGATTTGATAATGTTTTCATAAAGACATCGCTCCGATGTAAAGTTATTTTGTCCACCTATAACATAACAATAGGTGCAACATGTAAGTAATTTATCAACCTATCATATCATAGGTGTAAATGGCTACACTTATTAAGTTCCAAACGGAAACATTTGACATGTTTCTCCATTGAACTAAAAATGTGCTGATTTTATTATAATTCCATAAAGAATTAATTAGCTGACTACATAATTAGGATGAATTAGACTTATTTTTTTATTGAACTGTGAGCAGGAAGAGTTTCTTTACCATTTTTCATCATCAACTCAAAACCCAAAAATTTTGAGTTATTTCCCTATTGAACTAAGGTGTCAAATTATAGAGCTTAAAGTCACCCAAATTAAGTTTAAATTTCGCCAAAAAAACGTATTTAAAATACAAAACAAAATGGAAAAATAAAGTATTCCATACTAATCCAAAAACAGAATGCGCACGTGAGGTCAGCTGTTCCAAATGCAATGGTACCAACATAACAAGGTGTTTCGATGAGATGTTTTTTTATTTACCTTTAAATAACGATTTATAAATTCTAATAATATTCAGAATCGGCGTTTGCTGATCTATGTGAATATATATTTTTAAAGCCATTATATTTATAACCGGAGTTCCTCATTATGTCTTTATCAAATATGTTAATAATATCAACACGTTACTTCCATACAACGGAAATATTGATTTTTACTTCATGGCATGGCGGTTTCTGTATTTTATTTGTTACGTAGAGAAGTCGTGCTAGTCGGTATTATTTATTTGATGAAATATTGGTTAATGTATAGATCGGCATACAGATATATAGATTAATCATTACAAAATAGTGTGTTTTAATTATGTGGAACACAATTTATATTGCTTTTTAACTATCCTAATCTAACACAGTTAGTTAAGGGAAACGGCTGCGATGCCTGTTTCATACAAAACTGAATTTTGGATTGGAGGCCAAAATACCCATCCAAACGGAATGATCTATTTTTTTAATTAAAGGTTTAGTAAATATCTAGTACGGATGAGAAGTATTTTATTTATTTTTGTTTTAAATTATGAAGTATATGCCATGAAAAATTTTTTTTTTCAGAATTTTAGAGGCAACTTAGAAAATTATTTGCGGGTTTATTGTATTTAAAAATATATATATCATATTTGCTATGTAAATATGATTACGTAAATAAAAAATATGAAAACAAAACATTTAAAAAGGTTTTTTTGGGTCGATATTTTGAATCATGTACGGCAAATTTGAGTTCCAAAGTAAATTGATCTTTTTAAATTTAATTTAATGCCCACCATAAAGCGTATTTTAATTATTTAAAAAAAAAAAATTATTTTACATTTCATTATATTTTCAAAGCAGATGGGGTAAAACTTTTTTTTTAAATCACCGTTAGCCCCCAAATAATTGTTAAAGGTGCCTCTAAAATCGTGAAAAATCAATTCCTTTATTGGCTTATATTTCATAATGTAAAAAAAATACTTGTAATCCGTACTAGATATTTACTATACTTTTCGATGAAAAAAAGATCATTGGGTTTAGGTGAGTATTTTGGCCTCAAATCCAAAATTAAGTTTTGTATGAAACGGGCCGCGTTGCCGTTCCTCTTAATATCTTTCATATACCGTTTTGTCTTTACCATGTATCATTCCCTAGCATTGTACTAACCCCGCCCGGTAAAATGTATATAACCACTTACTAGATATTACATAGAGACATGTCCTTGGTACCGATCCTTGCGGTAATTTGTAAACTACTCATTTCATATGTGGACTATTTGTTTCCAAAATAAAATAATACCCGGCCTTGTTCGGGTTTTTTTTTCCAATAAAGTTATGAAGTTGTGTTTTCTTGCTTGTAGTTTGGGTACCATAATTGATTGGACAGCAATGCCTTAAGAATGACGAAATGACGAAAGTAATGCCTTGGGACGACTATTACTATCTCTAAACAAAAAAATAAAGAAACGTTTATTTAAAAAAATTATTTCATTTTAAACATTTCTTTTTTCAAAATAAATCTAAATAATAAAGTTAAGTAGGTACTAGTATTTTCCATTTTGAAATTATTCTACCCAAACAAACTTCTTTTGAATATGTAATCTATGGCTAACCAGAGTGGTATATCTATGGGCTTAACTCAACACAACATGGCGGGTTCAACGATTATCATACTAATTTTAAAATGTTATATAATTAACAGTTTTACATGTTCGATTTTATTAACTACTCTCTAAACCTTCCCGGCACTAATAAGAACAAACCGTGCTATTTTCAGCGAAACTGATCCAGTAATTTTCTAAAAAATCTAGGACACACAGACAAACATTCATTTTAATATGTAGAGATTAAAAATGATGTACGATTTCGAGAATATTTTTATTGAAATATGATTTTTTAAATGATTTCTGTTTTAAAAAAAGATTGCCACGAACTGGACGAAGAAAACGGATTATTGCGTCTTAAAATATTAATATAAAAAATATAGGTACCTATTTTATCAATGTCGTGCCGTTAATCTAAATATTGGCTATAAAAGTGCACTAGTTTGCGATAAACCCGATAGCTTTATTGAAAAAAGTGGCATAATGCATGCTGTGTTCAAGTTCAAAAAGGGGCATAATGAATGCTGTGTTCAAGTTCAAAAAGGGGCATAATGCATGCTGTGTTCAAGTCAAAAAGTGGCATAATGCAATGCTGTGTTCAAGTTCAAAAAGTGGCATAATGCATGCTGTATTCAAGTTCAAAAAGTGGCATAATGCATGCTGTGTTCAAGTTCAAAAAGTGGCATAATGCATGCTGTGTTCAAGTTCAAAAAGTGGCATAATGCATGCTGTGTTCAAATTCAAAAAGAATTCGTGATAAAAACACTATCCATTTTTTAGATTGAAAATATCATTATTTTAGTTGTTTACCAACATTCGTACACACACATACTCGGACACACACCTGCCTGCACAGTGTACAGTCTACACCAGTATGGGTGTTTGCATTATTATTTAAATTTGATATTACAATCGGAATCGGATTATTCGCGTTACATAAACAAGCTGAAACGCGCACGTTTATTTATTTTTAAAAGTAAAAGAGATTGATCGCGAATAAAAAGACCGCACTAATAAAAAATAATTACAAAATAAATTACCTATATTTATTCCAAGGAGGAAACATTTTTAAGAACAAACTTATTGTCATATATTTTATAAGATGAACTAACGAAATATATGAATTTTCCTCCAAAGGAATGAATATAAACCTTTCAAGTTTACACAATTACGTGTGCAGGCATGTAAAAAATACCCGACCACGACGTGAACTCACTTTAGAAAATAATTTCAAATAGCTAACTACGTTCAATTCATTTTACCGTCCATTGCGGCGCTTGCAATCAATGAGTACCTACAGACAAAAAGAGTGGTCTAATGTGGAATTATTTTCGACATTGCGACATGCACAGAAGTGATGTGTATATTCCCTCGGCGTTGCAAATCATTTGGGTCAAATTTATTTAGTTTGTTTATCCAAAATGTTTTGTTCTTGGTATCTATTTCCAGAATAGGTGCACTTTCAACTGACATAACAAATTGCAAAAGGTGGCGCAACACTCCGTTACTAAGCGGTAAATAAAATGATTTCAAAGTATTTTTGTTGGATTGTAACTTTCACAAGAACAATGTCGTAATTGAGGTAGAGAACACGGGTAGGGCTTACCAGAGAACAGGAAGCTTGGCACATCTCGGGGGAGTGCACCGGACACTGGACAGAGGACACCGCGCGTTCGCTGCAGCTGGTGCTGGGACTGTACTGGATGGGAAGTGCTGGCTGCGGACTGTGAAGACTGTGGACGGCGGTGCGGGCGGGCAGAGGCGGCGCTGTGAGGCGAGTGTTCCGCGGAGCGTGACAGTATCGGTTTTTGCTTTTCTATCGCTTTCCCAACCGGCAATAATTCGCCACTCAAATTGCTCACTCGGTGTTTTATATTATTATTATTGTTGTTGCGAAATATATCATTATTTACGACAGCTCATTCTGTCTGAGCGGCGAGCGTCCGTCCCAACAATCGATGGCAAACTGCTGGCTGGTGGCTGGTGGCTGGTGGCTGGTGGCCGGTGGCTGGCGACTGCGGACTGCGGATTGCGGACTCGTCTGCTCGGGAGGCGCGGAGCGGAGTAGACGCCACTAGCGCGGGGGACTGTCGACCGCCGACTGCCGACTGCCGACTGTTGGGGTGCTTATTTAGGGTGAATAATGAAGGGATGGATTTGACAAAGGGGAGTTTGAAGTCTCTTGGCGGTGAAGAGTGTAGCTAATATATACGGAGAAGAGGGAAGAGGCAAGACAGTAGAAGTAAGAGAAATCTTCATATATTTAAGGCTTTGCTCCGAAAGATCGCAAAAGAAGACATCGGGTGTCTACAAAGGATACAAAATAATTCTTCATCCATGTCGTTACCTAGTGACTGATGATCACGACCATCAGGCTTCCACCTCACACCGCCTTCTCCGTGTCTCTGTGTCTCCGGGCTCAGAGTGATGGCACCATATTAAGTAGGTGTAGGTAGTGAGGAACCTGTTTCTGTTGCGGTCCTGTTCAGGTGTAAGGTGCGAGCAGCTTCTTCCTCTGCTCCCTCAACATCTTCGCTAACATGTTTCTTCAAATCGTCTTCCCTTGTATAAATTCCTCCCTCGGTAATAAATATTGTTCTGTGAATATTTTAATATCCGGATGACGGAAATACGAAGTTGAAATGAAAAAAACTCTTACTACAAAAACCTATTCTATTATGAAGTCCAGGAGTGTTGCAATTGTATTTTTTATTTCTTTCTCGTTGTACTTATAATTTGCAGGTGTTAACTTCAACTATATTTGCATATTAATATACCTATTTTGTACCTATATAACTATCATTTCTTCTATAAAACGGATATTCTCCTTACCGTACACACTGTATGGGCATGATTTCATGTACCATGAACCCCTTTTTTATGAATATCGCACAAAAGTCCCAACTGCTCCCAACCGTATGGAGCCAGTGAGCCTATGGCATCCCCAATTGGGGAATGTTGTGAGGCTGAAGGTATTGGGGGGGGGGAAGGAGTAGGGGAAAAGGAAGGTGAGAAATACCTGGCTATTCAGACCTGGTCACCAAACACGGCTAAAAGCCATTTCAAGCAACGTTTCAATTCTGAATGGTGGTCTTTCACCAGGGCGATACTGAGAGTTGTAATGTAAAAGGCTTTGTGGGGGTATAAATAAAGAAAATTAATGAAATACTATTTTGAAGTCATAATAACACAGTAAAATGTTTATCCATGTGCAGGAAGAATCTATACAATACTTTTAATGTACACATATATATATATAAAACATGTCAAATTTGTCTAAATTTTGCATATTTAAAAAAAAAACTTAAGGAATAAGTACGTATATTGAAAAAAATGTCATCAAATAAAACGTTTTCATGACATAACAGAACATTCTTGAAAGATACAAAGTCATGGAGGTGATTAAAAAAAACTTATTTAGCCTAACCTATCCTCACCAAACCTAACCTAACCTAACATATTAGTGGTGGGTCATGACTCATTTTGTGAAGAGCGGGAGTCACGGTACCAGCTTAACATTTTAGAACGAATCAATTGAACGATGGCTCATTTAAGAGCCGGCACATATTAAGAGCCGTCTCCCAGTTCATCAGCTTATACCCCAGTTCATACGACTCCCAGCTCCCATAGCTTCCAGCTCCCAGCATATAGGTGGTGTTGGTACAAAATGTCCAGATGCCAGACTGTCACACGTGTAAATGTGGTAATTATTTTTTTATTTCTATACTCGTACATGTATGTGTGAAATCTTGAAAACATCATTTTTAAGATGCGTTATGGCGCCAAACAGTAATTGCAAGTCCGACGGTCGTCGGCACAATTTAGCCTGGTAGAAATTAGATACGTGTACGATTTTATATAAACCAATTACAACAAAGGACTTTATTTTAAAAAGCATCGTCATAGAAATTCGAAACAATACTATCAGAAATCTGAAATATGTTTATCTTTTTATAAAAATAAACAATCTTTTTTAAGTGGTTCCAAGGTTTATCAAAAAGAGTCGCAGTTCAATTGAGCCGTGGTTCGGTTTACCAGGAGTCGTCCGCTCACGGCTCATCAAAATTAGCCGGTACATATGAACGGCTCGTTCATGAACGACTCATCGCTATAACCTATTACTTTATTATGTTCTGTTTTGTTTACTGAAATAATTTGTCCGCCGTTACCGGATTAAACAATATATTGTACAGCTTGAGACAGTTAATTTTGGAAGCGGCCAAAAGGGGAATTGATAAGGAACGGGTCATTTTAATAATTTAAAGATGTAAAATAATCACAATTAACTACACTAGCGGAACATTCAATTCCAAAGTGAAGTGCGTCGATCTGTAATTTTATTTTTACAACGTTTGAATAAAAACATTATAATTTTAACATATATCGTTTAGATGTATAGAATATCTTCGGACTGCATTCGTGAGTTTCGTCGTCGGCTCATAAAGCTGAGTGATACGTAACTCAATATTATCAATAATATTTAATACTCAAATTTAAACGCATTTTTTTCCTCAAAGCACCAAATAGTCAACCATCAAACACATATACATAATCATTTTATACTTAATTAATATACTTTTTTCTAGATATATTATATTACCATACTACGTCAATAATAACTTTTTTCCCCTTCTATTTTTGTATAATGACACTTAATACGAACTAAACTTGTCAATTTGTGTGTCCTAAAGTTTGATTTGTTCCCAGCTGGGCAGTCGAGCTTTCGTATATATCATATTATTGTTTAATAATGAGTACATTTCAAATAAGTAAAAATAAAGTAAATAAAAAACATAAAATAATATAAAACACCTACAAAATAAAATTATATTCACCTACTGTTGGAGAGTCCTCTCACACAAACTAAAAATGTTTTATGGCAGTTAGTTGGATTTCCAAATCCATTACTTCACGTCGATTAAAATATTTGTCGGTGACTATTACCATTATGACATTAAAAACCAAATGACGTCACGCGGCTATAGATGCCTCAACTCATGTCCTAAGATGCTCGCATTTGGTTGTGAATGCGAAGGATCAACGAATTAATCAACCGTCCTACCTCTATTAGAAACACCACGGTCTGAACGAATCGTTTTTTAAACGAATCTTTGTAAAACTCGACCTAAATAAACTTTACGGATTCAAATTACGTGGTGAAAACTTGGAGAAGGTAAATAAGATAAAGTACTTGGGAATAAAAAAGAATCGAAAGCATTCAACTTAAATTATTTATTGGCCAAAGTATAAAATAAAAGTGATGTAAACAAAGTTATTGTTTTATTTTTTAAATTAAATTATTTAAGTGTATAATTTACACTTTGCAAATAATACCGAATCCTAAAAATTTCATAACTTCATCACGCCTCAAACATAACGTTTAATATTTCATAAAATCTTGTTGTTTAAAATTATTACTATTGTCCTGGACTCATCAACTTTATAAACATTCACATACTGTCAAGACCAACCCGATAAACCGATTTTTTTTTATTTTGCCCGTATGCACGACCAATCTTAGGATAAATTCTCAAATTCCCCGTATTTGTGCGCAATATGATGCACAATTTCGAAAACATCCACATTCTTCACAATACCTTTTCAAAATATCGAACCGAAGTAATACGTACGACCACAAATTGATGCACGGGTATAAAATGTATCTAAAGCATCTCCTGTCCCGATCCTATCTTCCTCTTCCATCTTCCTTCTTATTTTGTTTTTTCTGTATCGTATTAGTTTCATAAATAAAAGATATGTATTTAACCACTGTTAGCACAAGAAACTTTGTTGGTTTACCTTTTGTTAAACTTCCATTGTATATACATTTTTATTAAAAGGTGTTTGTTTCTTACAAATAAATAAATAAATAATATCAGAACCAAAGGTAACTCTTGAAGAAAACGCCGATTATATTGCAAAGAATGGACAAAAAGGTGACTTTTCTTGGAAGAAGGAGGAAAAAAATTGATAAAAAAACAAATTTAGTCCCGCACATAGACTACTGTACTTGTGATATCTATCTAAGTAATGAAGGTAGCTAAAAAAAAACAAATAATCCAGAATAGAGCATTGAGACAAATTTGAAAGTATAATAAATATAAATGAATACAGAAAATGTTCAAGGAATTAGACACAATGAGTGCTAAACAAAGAATTTTCTATGACGTTTTAATTTTAATTTACAAGGTTTTCATAATTTACCACCACCTTACTTTAGAGACAAATTGTATTCAATTTCAGTGTCTATAAATTGACGTTTATCGAAAGAACGTTATACAGTTTCATACAATACGGCGTGTTTAAATATAAGTACAATATATGTTACATAATTATATTATTAATTACATAATTATATTATTAATTACATAATTATATTATTGTATGGTTTACATAACCTACCTAATAAAGACTTCCACATACACTATACAAGACAGAAAGAAGACATTAGAGACTAAAAAAACGCATCATAACACAAAATTGTTTACTGTACAAAGGCATTAAAATGTATAGCTTACTTCCCGGTGAAATAAAAAGAATGTGCCTCAACTAACATATTTAGAGTAAGATGTAAGCATTATGTAAGTAATAAGTGTGAAATAAGCAATATGTAAATTAATATGCAAAAATATATTAGTTACATGAAGCGGAATTATTTTAAGTTAAAAATAAAAATAAATTGTTACAAAAAATTCAAGTAGCCATCACCTTGTCACATGGTCTGTACCTTCTTTCTCCTTCCTTCGCTGTATGAACTAGTGATATTATAGTTTGGACGACGATCTAAATTGAGCGAATACAAAACAGTCTCGAGATTAGGTTCTTCACAATACTCGGCATGAATCGAAGTGATCGAATCAACTGTTTTCGTCGCAGAGGGAGGAGGATCAAATATTGATATTTGATTATACAAAATATAAAAAGAGAAAAGTCCCGATAAACTTCTTTTGACTAACGGGTGCTTGTCATTCAAAATCTTATAATACATTCAATTAAAAATAATGTAACAATCTAAAATCTTTCAAACATAAAAATGTCACAAATAATTCGTGCATAAAATAATATTTCATAATTATCTGGTGCAAATATTTTCTTTCAGCTAGCCAAGTCTTCAATAAATTTATGAGCTGTTTTATTTGAATCCATTTTTTTAATTTCAGCAGGTAATATATTTATACAGCTAGGAATCGTGTGATCTAACGTTCTTTGTCCATATTTGTTTGTATGCTTAGGTACCATTAATCCTTCATTAAAATTGAGACGAGTATTGTAATTGTGTTCTAGTCTATTTGTATAATATATAGGGTTATTAATGCGCTGAAATATAATTTTGTACCACTGAATTGATCTTACTGAAATAATTTTGAGACTCTGATAAAAGTATGGAATATTATAATTTGGTTCGTATTAACTTTCCAATAATTTAACCAATGAATTTTGCACTGATTGAACATGATTCAGTTAATGATGAATAAATTATTCGAAGTGTACATATTGAGACAAAGAAATTTAATTTGTAAAATCTACTAACAATTACTCTTAGTCATACTGGTCGATGATTGAGAGGGTGACATTTTGGGAAGGGGGACAATTGTTCGAATGGATGTCTGAACTTCGCACCACTACATACGTGGAAACCTATTCGTAACGCAACACATAGCGGAACATTGGAAAGTAAAATGATAACAGCAAGTAATACACTTGACTAGACTAAATATACAGAATTATATTATGATATAAAGTTATTGGAGTACCCATGCTATTAGAATGATTGGTTTTAGTTCAGCGCTGGATGTGAAACATGAAATAATATCTAATAATGACACATTAATACTATAATATAACTATAAATAGTACGCACATAAGTTCAAGCAAATCTCTATACATAAAAATTAATGTTTGTCCGATTCGATTTTCTCGAAAATTACTTGCCCGGTTTAAAAATATACCATATTATACGAATTTTTTAACAAACCTATAGACATTTAAGTACATCTTTTTAAACAGCTAACAAAATACAGGAAACTGAAAAAATACATATATATAAAAATAAATGTTTGTCTGTCTGTGTGTCCTCGATTTTCTCGAAAATTACTAGTCGTCACAAGGCATTACTTTCGCTGTCAAATCAATTATGGCACCCAAACGACAAGCAAGAATTCACAACTTCATAACTTTATTAAAAAAAACCGGGTACAGGCCAGCTAGTTATCTAATAAATATATTTGATATTTGTAAAAAGCATTAACTTTGTGGCTCGCCATAATTTACAATAAAAAACACATAAATTTGTTGTAGACCACTTTTATTTTATCAAAACTCTACCGGTTTCGGAAGCACCCTTCCTTCATCAGGAGAATATAAAAAAAAACCAGTTTTTGAAGGAAGGGTGCTTCCGAAACCGGTAGAGTTTTGATAAAATAAAAGTGGTCTACAACAAATTTATGTGTTTTTTATTGTATCTAATAAATAAGCTAAAACAAGTATTTTGTTTAAAAGGTAGACAAAATAGAGTGCGTTTTTCAAATTAATGTTATTCGGTAACATTAAAAAACGACACATTTAAAAAAAAATCCCCATCTCTCCCTATAGCTGATCAATAATACCCTAACGTCTCCCCCAGGCGACGACGCGACGGTGAAAATCGACGTCGCAGGGAGGGGACATCGATTTGCATTCGTAAATAAGTTTCATCAAAAATGTTCGCTAGTAATAAGGAACTCCAGTGAGAAATATAATGGTTTTAACAATATATATTAATATAGATCAGCAAACACCGATTCTGGACATATAACTTTTATTATATGTTCACAGTATACGTAGAATTTATAAATCGTTATTAAACAGTGAATAAAAAACCGTCTCATCAAACCACATGTTGGTATCATTGTTTGTTAATGCTCAATCCTATTATTATTCTTTGAGTTAAAGTATCTAAAAAGGTACATAATTTTATTACTTGTGTTTAGTTATGGTTTACTACGAATAGAATATAAAATTATATACGGTAATAAAGCTCATCCTTGTTTTGACATTATTTGAAATTCTACTCTCAAAACTGATCCAAACCGACCGGTCAAAGATTTGGAGCGTTCTGGCGAGCTTTGAAAAATTGAAACTTTGATCATTATTTTAACTATGAAAACTAACTTTAGAAAAAAAATTATGTTTCAACGTGATTATTGATAAAAAAGGGTTGTTTCATATATAGATGATTTATTTGAAAGGATTGTTGAGAAGCCTGTTGAAAGTTACTAGAACCTCCAAAAACACCCCCAATCAAGACGAATCTCGAAAAGGATAAAATCCACTCCACATTAAAATTTATAAAAATAAGTAACTTTATAATACTTACTCATAACATGAACACTGTTAAATATTATAATTATTGGTGCTACCAATGGGACTCTATACTATCTGGCCGCTCTGTGTGAGGTAACTCTGTCGCCGATATTGTTGGTGTGATTTCTCAAAAATTGGGTTCTTACGCTGCGGTTAATGCATGAATGAATTCAAGGGAATACAATAAGAAGTGGCAGCGCTACGTCCGCTCTAAATACTCGCGGTTCGGTGTGACCCACGCCCACGGCCGTGGAGAGGTTGGATCGTGTCGGGTACCGTCACCGTCAGACAGTTACAGTAACTGCAGTAGTTCTGCTGTCTGCTGTCGGTTTGCTTCGAGAAGGGCATTTACCATGTCCGCTATCCTCAGATCCTCCCATTCCAACCAGACCTTCACCACTGACTCATTGAACCGCCAAACTAGTGATGCGATCGGTTCTTTCTTTGATGATTACGATTATCTGGAATGATAATAATAATTGAATGATTTTTTTGTTAAAAATCACCTCAAGGGCGCTGTACAAATATTAGTTCCTATTCTCTATCTCATTATGTACAAACAGACACAGAACAATATTTTAACCTGGCAGGTCGCTTCAGATGAACACAGTTTTATTAGAAAATTTTGAAAAATTAAGCTTAGAGATGATATGGTTCTACAGTCGCTATTTTATCCTCCTTTCCTATTGATGTTACATTTATTAGAAAATTAGTGGCAAGAAGAGTTGGTATTTATTTGAAATATTTATAATTTTTAGGACCGGAAAATGTTTATAAAATGACCTTTGAAGCTTAAGAAGTTTTTAATAGAAATTAACTTCTTCACATTTAGTTACTTACAGTATTGCGGGCTGTGGATGCATTTGCGCACCGGTGCGTGATTTTTTTTACTTATTTTAAAAGTGACTTTAGGTAAGCACTAACAGGCTAGCTTAGCTAAGCAATTTATGTGTGCATTTCTTTAATTTATGGATATGATTGTCTGAAAAGATGAATGTTAAGTTTTGTTCTGAATTCTGTCGAGTGCTTTGATCATTCTTATGTCATGCGGCAGTTCATTCCAGGCTTTAGGTCCTGATACTCCGAAAGCACGCTCACCGAACTTAGTATTATATGTTCGCTTTGGTACTTCGACCTCCCGATAGCTGATGACGCTGCTGACCTAAGGGTGGACTGCCATGAATTAGTATTTTTAATACACAGTTCTGATAAGTAAGCCAGAGCCATTCCGTTAAGTGACTTAAATACCACCCAGTAGATCTTGAACTGGATTCTTTCAGGACTTTTGAGCCAGTGTAGATTTTTTAGATGCTCTGATATATGGGAGTATTTAGATCCGCCTGTAATAAGTCTCGCCGCAGCGTTAAAGACGGATTGTAATTTATTAATTTGGTATTTGGGGAGACTTGCATGATCAGAAAAAACATCCTATTATTATTGGTAAATGATTGAAAAGTACACAATAAAAAACGAGATCGATATAGTAAGTACCCTATATGGTTTACTAATTAACTAGTGAAATTTCTGAAAGACAAAAACTAAGAAGGAAGGCAGCACTAGAGACTATGACATTTTTTCCACTTTGAGGAAAAGATCCAAGAACTTTATAGCTGTAAATCACAAATCTTTCATCGAATCCATTGAAAATTTACTACCACACAATGCCAATAATTTAATAAATTAATTACAGTATAACCCCTATTTTACGTTTTTTAAGGGACTGAAAACAAAAACGTAATTGGAAGGAAAGTGTAAGAGGGCTATTGACAAAAAGAACATTTAAATTTTATGTTTCTGAAAAAATAACGTTTTATTAAAAACAACGTTCAATTTAATTTTTTATTAAATTCTATTTTATTTTTTTATTAAAAAAAGATCATGTATATTGTTTGTTGCATTTTTGTTTTTTTTTTGTTATGTAATTCTCTTTTAAGATTATATAAACATTTAAAAGAGTCATATTGAATATTACCAATGCTTGTTAAGTAGGTTTTTAAACCCACGATGAACCCCATTGCTTCTTCTTTTGTTGGAATATCAACCTCTTCTTCATCCGACAGTTCTTCAGTAGAAAAGTCTGCTGGTGTTAAATGATTGTCAACAATGTCATCAACTTCCACCAAGTATCATGTCATAACATTGAAGTCAAGGTTTACATAATCCTCCAGGGGTTGGTCTGAAATCCTTTCCCAGCCTTCTATAACATCGCACTGGATATTTTCTTGGGTACGTCTTCATCCTGCTCCTTGTATATCCCGGCTTTCCGGAAACAATTCTTGATGGTAGAGTCGGTTATTTCACCCCATGCCTTAACGGTATAATGCATTGCATCTAAAATGGACATCTTAAATATGTTGGGGTCCTCATCTCGTTCTAACTGACACAATAACTTCTGTACCAAATTTCTTCTATAGTAGTGCTTGAATGCCCGAATTATCCCTAAATTCAGAGGTTGCAGTTCACTTGTATAGTTAAGAGGAAAAAATGCCAACTGAATGTTTCTCAAAGTCAAGTTTGTGGGGTGAGCTGGGCACCTATCGAGGAATAGCAATATTTTTCGATGTGGGGGGGACATTTTTTTTAGTTTTTTATTTAATAATAATACTTGGACGATTTATATAGCGCCGTTTTTGCGAAAAATCACCTCAAGGGCGCTGTACAAATACTACTTGCTAGGGTTTATCTTATTATGTACTTATACAGAAAACATACTTACCTGGTAGGGCACTCCAGATTAAAACTTAATTAAATTACAATGTTTTGGGCTGAGATGGTATGACTTGACTAATGATGGCTGCACGCACAGGACACATATATTAGAAAACACTGCACATTGCATGACATTGAAGTTACTGTTTAAATCCTATTTGTCATTGGTATTATATACATTAGAAGGTTATTGACAAAAGAAGAGTAGGTGCTTATTTGAAACATGATTTTATTTGAGATATTTTTTGATAATAGTTATTTACCTTTACGAATAATAAAATTATTTGTTTATTAGGTAACTGAACCATTCATGGATATGACTGTCCGAAGAGATGAGTTTTGAGTTTTGATCTGAATTCTGTCGAGTCTTTAATCAATCTTAGATCGTATGGCAGTTTATTCCAGGCTTTAGGGCCTGACACGCTGAAAGCTCGCTCACCAAACTTAGTATCTGGTGTGCGCTTTAGTTCCTTCAGCCTCCCGATGGCCGATGCCGTCGCTGATCTAAGAGTTGACTGGCGTGAATTGGAATTTTCTGGGATGCAGAGTTCCGATAGGTAAGCCGGGGCCATCCCGTTAATTGATTTAAATACCATCCAGCAAAGCTTGAACTGGATTCTTTCAGGACATTTGAGCCAGTGCAGGTTTTTTTTAGATGTTCTGACATGTGGGAGTATTTAGATACGCTTGTAATTAGTCTTGCCGCAGCGTTGAAAACGGATTGTAATTTGTTAATTTGATAGTGGGGAGGCTTGCATATATTCTATTGCAATAATCTAGACGTGAAACAACGTACGAATTAACCAACAATTTAGTCGCCTCTGTTGGCAGGTTTCTCCGCACTGCTTTAATTTGCCTTAATTGGAAGAACCCTGTGCTTACAGTCCTGTTCACTTGGCTTTTAAGGAACAAATCATCGTCCAGATTGATTCCAAGTAATTTGATAGATGTCTTTGGAGTAATGTCAGTTCCAAGTTTCTAAGTTTTCATGATAACCGTTATTTATTGCGATTTGTTTAATCATGGATAATTTTAGTAAAAAATTAGCATTTGATAACGGGACCGTAACCAACCGGTGAATTATTGAGTGGAAAGCGGAATGTTTGTGGGAGGTGGGATGATTAGAGGTGTTATGAATGGTTATGTCTGTATAAATGGGTTTACGGTAAATTTGAAAATCTATTTTATTGTTTATAACTGATTACGTAAGGTCTAAAAAAATTAAAGTGGAGTTGATTCCTATTTCCATGGTGAATTTAATTTGCTTATGGAAGGAGTTTATTAGGAGGAAGAAGGAGTTAAGTTGGCGCTCCGTACCAGTATATACATACATACAATATACATACAATATCGTCGATTACCTCTTCCATAAAAGCACGTTATTTAGTAGGGGAGATTTATAGTTCAAAATGTTATTCTCTAAGTAGTCCATGAAGATATCAGCAATACGGGGAGATTTGGGGAGCCCATAGCCAAGCCTTCTTTATGTTAATAAAAAACATGCTTGATTTGAAAACAGTTTTGATTTAGACAAATGTTAAAAAGGTGAGACAAATCAAAAAATGTCGCTAATGATCTGTAATGTAATATTATATAATTATATTATAATATTATGTATAATTATTATTATTATTATTAACATAGAAAAGAACGGGCATGAGATAGCTGAATTGTTTTCCCAATATTTTTCTTTAGTTTTTACTCCGCGGTTCAATGCAACCCAATATCAAGCCAATACAACAATTAGTAATAATTACTCTGTAAGCGATATCAATGTATCAATTGCCGACGTAAAATTTCAATTAGTTACGCTTAATCCGGCCAGCGTGGCCCTGATAGCATCCCGCCATTATTTCTTCGAATTGTGCTAATGATTTAGCCGTTCCACTTCGGCAAGGCGTTTTTCCAGAGTTGTGGAAGATTGTATTTTATTTTTAATTGGGTTACGAATAACCTGTCAATACTTGAAAATCTTCTACTACCATCACAGTAAGCGGGTAATGTTACTTGTGTCGTGATGGAGGACTTGGTTAGCCGAGGAATTGAACTCAAGATGCCTGGGTGGGACCGAAACGTGATGCTAACCGAGACATTGATCGGTCAATCAATTTATATGTACGTGTATTATAAATTATTATACGTAACCCTGGTTCAAAGAGTACTAGAATATAGTTCCCTGATCTGGGGTCCTCATTAAGCGATCTACCAAACCTTAGTTGAATCTGTTCAAAGCATGTAAATAGAATTAATTTTCCTAGCAAAATCAGTCTAAAAAGTTGTTCCCGTGCGTGAAATAGGAAGGGCGGTGAAGGGGCTGTCGATGTAGCCCGAATCCTTCCGACCGCGACTTGAGATGATGCTCTTTGATTTTTTTTTGGCAATGAAAATGCCAATTTATAGTATACTGGTTATGGTAAAACCGATGAATTGCTTTTTCTATTTTTTCCAGAGCGATTTGCGCTGTCATGTAGGCATTTTGCAGTAATCTTTGGAGATCCATACTCGGCGAGCGCTTGTAATCGACTGAATCCCGCGTTATCTCATTGTAGTCAATTGTTCTCATTTGTGTGGCCCATATTTCGAACATTGATGTTTACTCCATTTGTATACCTCAATGGCTCAAAGAGCTTTTACTAAAACAATGTCCTATAAAACGGGAAAAAGCAAAACTCTCAATACCTACAATGAAAGATTAACCCCTAGAGTCTTTTTGAGAATAAATGATAATTTTCGTAAATGTGCATGATAAACTTTAAAATGGCAATAAAAACGTGTTTTTTTTCCATTTTAAGACAGTTTAAATCATACACTCGTACCTCACTATAGTACAACATGAGATAACATAACTTTAATGTGAACATACTGAGAAGCGGTGAATGTATAATTTTCTTTACTCCAATAATTAATGTTATATTAGGATCATTCATTAGTTTATTAATGTTTAATTGTTCAAGTAAATTTAATCTAAGACAATTTTTTTCTATATGTAAGGGTTTAGGCTCGTTGTTGTCAGGCGGTGCGTGATTATTTACTACGAGATGTTTTGCGAATTTTGAAGAAGTGCTTTTATTTTTATAACATCGTATGTGTTCTTTGATTCTAGTTGAGAAAGCCCTTAGTTTGATTTTTATTAAATAAAACAATAAATAAGGAATAGACAACAGTAGTATGTGGAAGATAATCATTGCATAGTGCTAGTTTAGTAACGCGTAGCGCCATCTCTCGGCAAGCCCCATAACATGTATTTCAGGAATGGTAGAAAACGTTGTTTTAGCCGGGAGAACGGAAAATTTTAGCAGCGGCTAGAAATTTTCCGGGTAGGCGGTGTGTACTGCAAAATTAATGAATTTTTTTGAATCGCCAGAAGATGTCGTAATCCTAGGAATTAAATGCAAATCTACTGGCTGGTCATAAATAAATAATTATAGTCCATTGTACAATTTAGCTTTCTGTCAAGCGCTTTTTTTATTGGGTAAATGTAAATAAAAAATACAGTGTGATGTTTACTCATTTGATTATACGCCCATCTGGGCTTTTATATATATTTTAGAACATAATATAAAGAGCTATCAAACATTACAAGTACATAGACATTCTAAACCACAAAGTAATGGACATCTTTTTCAAACGTTTAACAGTGACATAACATAGAAAATCAAAACAATATTATAACACAAACCATTAAGGCTACATTATTCTAGCTACAATACAAAATATTGTAGAATTCATCAAAGTACTGGTATAGACGACGCTTTCTGAATAAATGGAGTCAGCAAATACATCAACAACATCTCCAAACCTGTTGACGAGTTCGTGCATCCTATTGGCTAATGAATGAGTTGATGGTGTGAGTGTTATAGAAAAATGCTACGGTTTGTCTTGTGTTCCTCGTTGGTACATTTAATTTAATAGTGGCGAGGATGGCAGGGATGTCAATTAGGTTGTTAATGATTCTATATAATAAAAATACGTCTGACATGACTCTCCTGTCACGATTGATTCATCAAACATACATAATTAATATTTTAAATTTGTAATTTTGTGTTTAAAATAATATAGTTAAGAAATATGTGTTGAACCCGTTCTATATTGTTAGAGTGTACTTTATACAAAGGGGTGAATTATACTCCACTTGACTTGTAACTAATGAAGTGGAGAGCATTCTCATGTATTCTAAAGACTTGAAATCTATCAAAGTTCTGCAAAGGAAGCCAAGCGTCTTTAAAGCCTCGTTAGTTATATCGTTAATGTGTGTGATGAAAATGTTTTGCAACAAATCCAAATAAAATTTTTATCACGAATATTTCACAAACACGTTTATTTATGCATTAAGCTGAAACTGAAAGAACAGTTAAATTTCTTTTGTTGCTTACTTCCAAATTGGAGAACTTTTGTTCCCTAACAATCATTGTAAATATGAATTATTAAATTCAATTCAATTTAAGTGTCGATAAATCGACGTTTATTGACATAACGTAATAAAGTTTCATACAATACGGGTTTAAATATAATATGCTACATAATTATATTATTGTTTAGTTTACAATAACTACCAGTGAAGGTGAAACCTGTTCTGAGGTAGGTTATTATATATTATTGTTTAGTTTACAATAACTACCAGTGAAGGTGAAACCTGTTCTGAGGTAGGTTATTATATATTATTGTTTAGTTTACAATAACTACCAGTGAAGGTGAAACCTGTTCTGAGGTAGGTTATTATATATTATTGTTTAGTTTACAATACCTACCAGTGAAGGTGAAACCTGTTCTGAGGTAGGTTATTATATATTATTGTTTAGTTTACAATAACTACCAGTGAAGGTGAAACCTGTTCTGAGGTAGGTTATTATATATTATTGTTTAGTTTACAATAACTACCAGTGAAGGTGAAACCTGTTCTGAGGTAGGTTATTATATATTATTGTTTAGTTTACAATACCTACCAGTGAAGGTGAAACCTGTTCTGAGGTAGGTTATTATATATTATTGTTTAGTTTACAATACCTACCAGTGAAGGTGAAACCTGTTCTGAGGTAGGTTATTATATATTATTGTTTAGTTTACAATAACTACCAGTGAAGGTGAAACCTGTTCTGAGGTAGGTTATTATATATTATTGTTTAGTTTACAATACCTACCAGTGAAGGTGAAACCTGTTCTGAGGTAGGTTATTATATATTATTGTTTAGTTTACAATAACTACCAGTGAAGGTGAAACCTGTTCTGAGGTAGGTTATTATATATTATTGTTTAGTTTACAATAACTACCAGTGAAGGTGAAACCTGTTCTGAGGTAGGTTATTATATATTATTGTTTAGTTTACAATACCTACCAGTGAAGGTGAAACCTGTTCTGAGGTAGGTTATTATATATTAATTATATAATTGAAAATACACTTTGTATATACCACTTTACTTAAAATATATAAATATTTCTACATGTTTCGATAGCAATGCTATCATCTTCAGGAATAAATGAATACATTTATTAATTCATTTATTCCTGAAGATGATAGCATTGCTATCGAAACATGTAGAAATATTTATATATTTTAAGTAAAGTGGTATATACGAAGTGTATTTTCAATTATATAATTAATAATGATGCCACAAAGTTATCAAGCATTTGAAGAAATTATATTATTTGTTTAGTTTACAATAACTACCAGTGAAGGTGAAACCTGTTCTGAGGTAGGTTATTATATATTATTGTTTAGTTTACAATACCTACCAGTGAAGGTGAAACCTGTTCTGAGGTAGGTTATTATTATTTTCATTAGATCATCAAAAAAAGAACTGTGACAAGAACAGACGCTCGGCTTGAATAGCGTGACATATGCCACAAAGTCACGAACGAGACATTAATAACCTTAGTAAGTACTGTGAAGAATATTATTAAAAATTTCGCCAACGATCAAGTTAGTATGAATGAGAAAAAAAACCTATAAAATAAGCAAACTGCAAACAGGACAACTTTGAGCTAGTTAACAGAATTGAATTTGTCATACGCCAGTCTTCAAAGTGCTATTTTAGAGGTTGTGAATAGGTCTACGTTATTGTACTGTAAAATAACTTTCACTTCTCTATTAGCGAGCCCGATTAATCAATCTTAGTTAGAACCTAAACCCCGGTTTCCCAAGCAAACGATAAAGCCTCAACTGTTGGTTAAACGTTTACCTCGTAGTTACCGAGCGGGGCAAAAGCGTTCAGTAATGGACAATTGCACATAAAAGAAAATATAAATGCAGGGCCGAACCTGCGGCATTTGGCGCCTAATATTCAGACTGTTCACACTTTCGAGTAGCGATGAGTCGTTCATGAACGACCCGTTAATTTGTGCCGGCTCATTTTGTACGACTCCTAGAAAACCATACCACCGCTCATTTGAACTGTGACTCTTTTTGACAAACCTTGGAACCACAAACATATCTTAAATGTTTGATAGTATTCTTACGCATTTCTATGATGACGCATCTTTAAATAAGGTCATTTGTTTTTATATAATCAACGTGTACATATCTAATTTCTACAAAGCTAAATTATGCACACGACCGTGGGACTTGCAATTAATATTTGGCGCCATCACGCATCTAAAACACTTGTTTTCGACAGTTCACACATTCGTGTGTAGAAAAAAAAATTACAACATTTACACGTGTGTAGGCACTGTACAGTACGTGAACGGTGCCTGACAGTCTGGCATCTGGACGTTTTGTACCAACACCTACTTATACGCTGGGAGCTGTGAACCGTAGGAGCTGGGAGTCGGATGAACTGGGATATGATCTCACGAACTGGCAGACGGTTCTTACAATGCGCCGGCTCTTAAATGAGTCCTCGTTCAATTGAGTCTTACTTTTAAGTAGCATGAAAATATTGAGCTGGTACAGTGACTTCCGCTCTTAACAAAATGAGTCATGACCCATTGCTACTGTCAAGTGATCTCCTCACCGCGAAGTTTTATCAAATTCAATGGTCGTACTCATTTTTGTAAAAAGTCAAAGCATGTGGTATAAAACACCCTCATTATTTCGTTGAACAAGTTTAGAACAAGTGGGGCTGGGATAGGCTCCTTGAGGTACGCCGGACGTTACTTAAATGTTAGTACATAAAAAGTTATTCATTTTAACTCTTTATTATATTTTGCTCAAATAAGTTTAAGAGAAACATAGCAAAGGGTTATAGATTAGGTTGTTGACTTTGTTAAAGACATTAGAAAGGTCGGTATATAGAACACCTATTTGCGAGTTATTTTCTAGGCCTTTGACGATGGTTTTGATCAATAGAAGTAAATTAGCAGTGGTAGTTTTTGCAGATATAAATCCACGCTGTTCCTCAATCAGTACATTTTTAAAAATAGGCGTGATTTTCTTCATGATTATAGACTCGATTCCAGGAATCTTCAAATGTGCCAGATGATAATGAAAAGTTATACAACTTAGAAATCATACATGTACAATTAGTAAAGTTTCAGGCACGCCACCAGGACCTGCACGTGTTTTGATAGGGAGATTCTTTAAGGAATTGAAGACATCTGTGTGTGAGATTTGTTTAATGGTACTAGCATAGATGAGTTAAGGAATGGTGCACGAGGTAACAGAATAGACGGAGGAGAAATATATTGGAAAAAGGTTAGCAATGTCAAGATCGTAGCGTCGGTAGCATGAGAGTAATTATAGAATAAACATGAACTCTTATGCCTTATTCATTGAACCAATACAAATGTGCAAATATTTGATCTTCAATAAAACCAACGACATAATACTTTTCTGAATAAACATTTAGATGGTATAGCCGTACAAAATACAACAGTGCAAAATGTTTAGATTGTCTTAAGAGTAAGCAATGAGAAGTATTGGAACAGGGCTCCGACAGGCTTACGCACGGGTGTGTCTAGAAACAGTTGATTTTTACTTGGTGTTTACAGATACCGTGATAACGTTTACACCTATGTGAGAGTAATCCAGTTACAAAAACTTAGTTATCATACATAATATACTCAGTCAAAGCATACATAATATATAAAATAAAATAAAAAAAGATACATATATGGTAGAAAAGGAAGCAAAAAACACAAAGAGAAACAAAGACAGAAACAAGTGACACACATACAAACATATTTTTATTTGTTACAATAATGTCACGTCACAAAGAGATTGTTTTCTTCAATAATATAATGCAATAATGCCAATCATTTCCAATTTTTTACGATTACTCTGCACAGGAGGCTCTGAAAGAAATAATTCGCTTAAGGTCTATGTCATCTTTGGCATTTTGTGTGGAGGATCTTTTGGGGGATACGAAGAAGAGTTGTAGGAGTAACCAGAGTGAACCACGTTGCAGAAGGGAGGACACGCCAGCAGATCAGTCCATAACCGAGTTGATGAACACAAAAACGAGTCGTAACCCGTGCTCAAGTGACAAATGTCAACTGCGAAATAACGTTGGGAGCGCTATTGGCGTGCTTCCCGACTGCGTACGGGTACTAAAGGGATCGATGAAGCTAGTTCCTCAGAGAATCTTCCATTAAAATATAAGGACAGCAATCCCATCTGAAGTCTGTGCTCCAAAGGTGGCAATCTGTTCGATAAGATAGGTGAATCTATCAAACGAAACGAGGGAAAACTTGCTGCCAAATTCTACAGTAGGTTGCTGCCAAATTCTACAGTAGGTTGCTGCCAAATTCTACAGTAGGGCGCAAATTGGTCAGGGTCAGAAAATCAAAGTTGACATGAAAGCAAAAAGCATAATTAGTGAAAAAAATTGTTCCAACTTATAGAACAAATGCGAGGCTTGGGGTAGAGATTTTACTATCTACGATTATATCTGCGGACCCATGGCACGGATTCGACTACGTTTTCGGTTTTTTACCAAGAATGATGACCCGAGTACCATTCTGTCAAAACATCTGAAAAAAGGATTATTCGTGAAAAAATTGTTACATCCTATTGAAATAATACGAAGCTTGGGGTCGAGAAGTGATTCCTCCATATCTGTGGCCATATGGTACCGGTCCGAATACTTTTTTTCGGGATTGTACTAAGAATGATGAACTGAATGCCATTCCGTCAAAAAATCTGCATAAATAATTCGTGCCAAAAAGTTATATCTTATTGAACTAATGCGAAGCTTCGGGTCGAGATTGTATTGCTCATATCTGGGGCCCAATGGCCCGGATTCCACTAATTTTTCCGGTTTTGTACTAAGAATGATGAATTGAACTCGATTTTGTGAAAAATCTGAGAAAAATATCAATATATGTACTAAGAATGATAAACCTAAATTCGATTTTCTAAAAAATATGCCAAAAATATCAATAAAAATATCAATAATAATGAGTACTAAGAATGTTGAATTGAATTCGATTTTGTGAAAAATCTGCCAAAAATATCAATAATAATGAGTACTAAGAATGTTGAATTGAATTCGATTTTGTGAAAAATCTGCCAAAAATATCAATAATAATGAGTACTAAGAATGTTGAATTGAATTCGATTTTGTGAAAAATCTGCCAAAAATATCAATACCGAAAAAATTGGTTTTGCTTGTTGACTAAATGCGAGGCTTGGGGTCGAGATTTCATCGATCATATTTGCGGCCCAATGGACCCGATTCGACTACTTTTTCCGGTTTTGTGCTAAGAATGACCTGAATACGATTCGATGAAATAATCTTCCAAAAGTGTCATTCTTGAAAGAAAATTATAATTTGGACGAGTGCCTTTTCAATGTCTACTAATTTTTGCATGTCTGTATTTACTTAGTACTTTCGTAGCTACATATATGAACGTCTAAAAAAAAGACAATGTTTTCTCAACTGATTTATTTAAGTGTATTAAATTGTTTTGATAATGTGAACATACTGAGAAGCGGTTAATATATAATTTCCTTATTTTATTAATTAATCTTATATTAGGATCATTCGTTCGTTTATTAAGAAGAACGGCTGCGCTGCCTGTTTCATACAAATCTTAATTTTGGATTTCCGGACAAAATACCCATCCAAACTGAATGATCTATTTTTTTAATTAAAGGTTTAGTAACTATCTAGTACTGATGAGAAGTATTTTATTTATTTTTGTTTTAAATTTTAAAGTATGTGCCATGAAAAAAATAACAAGAAAAAAAGGCAGCTTAGAAAATTATTTGCGTGTTTATCGTATTTTTTAAAAAATATATCACATTTGCTACGTAAGTATGATTATATAAATAAAAATATATCACATTTGCTATGTAAGTATGAATACATAAATTAAAATATATCATATTTGCTATGTAAGTATGATTACATAAATTAAAATATATCACATTTGCTATATAAGCATGATTACATAAATTAAAAAAATATCACATTTGCTATGTAAGTATGATTACATAAAATAAAATATATCACATTTGCTATGTAAGTATGATTACATAAATTAAAATATATCACATTTGCTATGTAAGTATGATTACAAAAATTAAAATATATCACATTTGCTATGTAAGTATGATTACATAAATTAAAATATATCACATTTGCTATGTAAATATGATTACATAAACTAAAATATATCACATTTGCTATGTAAGTATGATTACATAAATTAAAATATATCACATTTGCTATGTAAGTATGATTTACATAAATTAAAATATATCACATTTGTTATGTAAGTATGATTACATAAACTAAAAATATATCACAATTGCTATAAGTATGATTACATAAATTAAAAATATATCACATTTGCTATGTAAGTATGATTACATAAATTAAAATATATCACATTTGCTATGTAAGTATGATTACATAAATTAAAATATATCACATTTGCTATGTAAGTAGATTACATAAATTAAAAATATATCACATTTACTATGTAAGTGGCGATTACAACTAAAATATATCACATTTGCTATGTAAGTATGATTGCTATTAAATTAAAAATATATCACATTTGCTATGTAAGTATGATTACATAAATTAAAAAATATATATCACATTTGCTATGTAAGTATGATTACATAAATTAAAATATATCACATTTGCTATGTAAGTATGATTACATAAATTAAAATATATCACATTTGCTATGTAAGTATGATTACAAAAATTAAAATATATCACATTTGCCATGTAAGTATGATTACATAAATTAAAATATATCACATTTGCTATGTAAGTATGATTACATAAATTAAAATATATCACATTTGCTATGTAAGTATGATTACATAAATTAAAATATATCACATTTGCTATGTAAGTATGATTACATAAATTAAAATATATCACATTTGCTATGTAAGTAAGGATTACATAAATTAAAAATATATCACATTTACTATGTAAGTATGATTACATAAACTAAAAATATATCACATTTGTCATGTAAGTAAGGGATTACATAAATTAAACTATATCACATTTGTTATGTAAGTATGATTACATAAACTAAAATATATCACATTTGCTATGTAAGTATGATTACATAAATTAAAATATATCACATTTGCTATGTAAGTATGATTACATAAATTAAAATATATCACATTTGCTATGTAAGTATGATTACAAAAATTAAAATATATCACATTTGCTATGTAAGTATGATTACATAAATTAAAATATATCACATTTGCTATGTAAGCATGATTACATAAATTAAAATATATCACATTTGCTATGTAAGTATGATTACATAAATTAAAATATATCACATTTGCTATGTAAGTATGATTACAAAAATTAAAATATATCACATTTGCTATGTAAGTATGATTACATAAACTAAAATATATCACATTTGCTATGTAAGTATGATTACATAAATTAAAATATATCACATTTCCTATGTAAGTATGATTACATAAATTAAAATATATCACATTTGCTATGTAAGTATGATTACATAAATTAAAATATATCACATTTGCTATGTAAGTATGATTACATAAATTAAAATATATCACATTTGCTATGTAAGTATGATTACATAAATTAAAATATATCACATTTACTATGTAAGTATGATTACATAAACTAAAATATATCACATTTGCTATGTAAGTATGATTACATACCAATATATCACATTTAAGTTATGTAAGTATGATTACATAAATTAAAAATATATATCACATTTGCTATGTAAGTATGATTACATAAATTAAAATATATCACATTTGCTATGTAAGTATGATTACATAAATTAAAATATATCACATTTGCTATGTAAGCATGATTACAAAAATTAAAATATATCACATTTGCTATGTAAGTATGATTACATTAATTAAAATATATCACATTTGCTATGTAAGTATGATTACACAAGCAAATTGGAGTATCACATTTGCTATGTAAGTATGATTACATAAATTAAAATATATCACATTTGCTATGTAAATATGATTACATAAACTAAAATATATCACATTTGCTATGTAAGTATGATTACATAAATTAAAATATATCACATTTGCTATGTAAGTATGATTACATAAATTAAAATATATCACATTTGCTATGTAAGTATGATTACAAAAATTAAAATATTTCACATTTGCTATGTAAGTATGATTACATAAATTAAAATATATCACATTTGCTATGTAAGTATGATTACAAAAATTAAAATATATCACATTTGCTATGTAAGTATGATTACATAAATTAAAATATATCACATTTGCTATGTAAATATGATTACATAAAATAAAATATATCACATTTGCTATGTAAGTATGATTACATAAATTAAAATATATCACATTTGCTATGTAAGTATGATTACATAAACTAAAATATATCACATTTGCTATGTAAGTATGATTACATAAATTAAAATATATCACATTTGCTATGTAAATATGATTACATAAACTAAAATATATCACATTTGCTATGTAAGTATGATTACATAAATTAAAATATTTCACATTTGCTATGTAAGTATGATTACATAAATTAAAATATATCACATTTGCTATGTAAGTATGATTACAAAAATTAAAATATATCACATTTGCTATGTAAGTATGATTACATAAACTAAAATATATCACATTTGCTATGTAAGTATGATTACAAAAATTAAAATATATCACATTTGCTATGTAAGTATGATTACATAAATTAAAATATATCACATTTGCTATGTAAGTATGATTACATAAACTAAAATATATCACATTTGCTATGTAAGTATGATTACATAAATTAAAATATATCACATTTGCTATGTAAGTATGATTACAAAAATTAAAATATATCACATTTGCTATGTAAGTATGATTACATAAATTAAAATATATCACATTTGCTATGTAAGAATGATTACATAAATTAAAATATATCACATTTGCTATGTAAGTATGATTACATAAATTAAAATATATCACATTTGCTATGTAAGTATGATTACATAAACTAAAATATATCACATTTGCTATGTAAGTATGATTACATAAATTAAAATATATCACATTTGCTATGTAAGTATGATTACATAAATTAAAATATATCACATTTGCTATGTAAGTATGATTACATAAATTAAAATATATCACATTTGCTATGTAAGTATGATTACATAAATTAAAATATATCACATTTGCTATGTAAGTATGATTACATAAATTAAAATATATCACATTTGCTATGTAAGTATGATTACATAAATTAAAATATATCACATTTGCTATGTAAGTATGATTACATAAATTAAAATATATCACATTTGCTATGTAAGTATGATTACATAAATTAAAATATATCACATTTGCTATGTAAGTATGATTACATAAATTAAAATATATCACATTTGCTATGTAAGTATGATTACATAAATTAAAATATATCACATTTGCTATGTAAGTATGATTACATAAATTAAAATATATCACATTTGCTATGTAAGTATGATTACATAAATTAAAATATATCACATTTGCTATGTAAGTATGATTACATAAATTAAAATATATCACATTTGCTATGTAAGTATGATTACATAAATTAAAATATATCACATTTGCTATGTAAGTATGATTACATAAATTAAAATATATCACATTTGCTATGTAAGTATGATTACATAAATTAAAATATATCACATTTGCTATGTAAGTATGATTACATAAATTAAAATATATCACATTTGCTATGTAAGTATGATTACATAAATTAAAATATATCACATTTGCTATGTAAGTATGATTACATAAATTAAAATATATCACATTTGCTATGTAAGTATGATTACATAAATTAAAATATATCACATTTGCTATGTAAGTATGATTACATAAATTAAAATATATCACATTTGCTATGTAAGTATGATTACATAAATTAAAATATATCACATTTGCTATGTAAGTATGATTACATAAATTAAAATATATCACATTTGCTATGTAAGTATGATTACATAAATTAAAATATATCACATTTGCTATGTAAGTATGATTACATAAATTAAAATATATCACATTTGCTATGTAAGTATGATTACATAAATTAAAATATATCACATTTGCTATGTAAGTATGATTACAAAATTAAAATATATCACATTTGTTATAAGTATGATTACATAAATTAAAATATATCACATTTGCTATGTAAGTATGATTACATAAATTAAAATATATCACATTTGCTATGTAAGTATGATTACATAAATTAAAATATATCACTTGCTATGTAAGTATGATTACATAAATTAAAATATATCACATTTGTATGTAAGTATGATTACATAAATTAAAATATATCACATTTGCTATGTAAGTATGATTACATAAATTAAAATATATCACATTTGCTATGTAAGTATGATTACATAAACTAAAATATATCACATTTGCTATGTAAGTATGATTACATAAATTAAAAATATATCACATTTGCTATGTAAGTATGATTACATAAACTAAAAAATATATCACATTTGCTATGTAAGTATGATTACAAATTAAAATATATTTCCATTTGCTATGTAAATATGATTACATAAACTAAATATATCACATTTGCTATGTAAGTATGTGATTACATAAATTAAAAAATATTTACATTTGGTTATGTAAGTATGGGATTACATAAATGAAAATATATCACATTTTGCTATGTAAGTATGATTACAAAAATTAAAATATATCACATTTGCTATGTAAGTAGATTAATAAATTAAAAATATATCACATTTGCTACGTAAGTATGATTATATAAATAAAAATATATCACATTTGCTATGTAAGTATGAATACATAAATTAAAATATATCATATTTGCTATGTAAGTATGATTACATAAATTAAAATATATCACATTTGCTATATAAGCATGATTACATAAATTAAAAAAATATCACATTTGCTATGTAAGTATGATTACATAAAATAAAATATATCACATTTGCTATGTAAGTATGATTACATAAATTAAAATATATCACATTTGCTATGTAAGTATGATTACAAAAATTAAAATATATCACATTTGCTATGTAAGTATGATTACAAAAATTAAAATATATCACATTTGCTATGTAAGTATGATTACATAAATTAAAATATATCACATTTGCTATGTAAGTATGATTACATAAATTAAAATATATCACATTTGCTATGTAAGTATGATTACATAAATTAAAATATATCACATTTGCTATGTAAGTATGATTACATAAACTAAAATATATCACAATTGCTATGTAAGTATGATTACATAAATTAAAATATATCACATTTGCTATGTAAGTATGATTACATAAATTAAAATATATCACATTTGCTATGTAAGTATGATTACATAAATTAAAATATATCACATTTGCTATGTAAGTATGATTACATAAATTAAAATATATCACATTTACTATGTAAGTATGATTACATAAACTAAAATATATCACATTTGCTATGTAAGTATGATTACATAAAGTAAAATATATCACATTTGCTATGTAAGTATGATTACATAAATTAAAATATATCACATTTGCTATGTAAGTATGATTGCTATTAAACTAAAATATATCACATTTGCTATGGGCATGATTACAAATTAAAATATATCACATTTGCTATGTAAGTATGATTACATAAACCAAAATATTACATTTGTTATGTAAGTATGATTACATAAATTAAAATATATCACATTTCCTATGTAAGTGCTGATTATTAAATTAAAAATATATCACATTTGCTATGTAAGTATGATTACATAAATTAAAATATATCACATTTGCTATGTAAGTATGATTACAAAAATTAAAATATATCACATTTGCTATGTAAGTATGATTACATAAACTAAAATATATCACATTTGCTATGTAAGTATGATTACATAAATTAAAATATATCACATTTGCTATGTAAGTATGATTACAAAAATTAAAATATATCACATTTGCTATGTAAGTATGATTACATAAATTAAAATATATCACATTTGCTATGTAAATATGATTACATAAAATAAAATATATCACATTTGCTATGTAAGTATGATTACATAAATTAAAATATATCACATTTGCTATGTAAGTATGATTACATAAACTAAAATATATCACATTTGCTATGTAAGTATGATTACATAAATTAAAATATATCACATTTGCTATGTAAGTATGATTACATAAATTAAAATATATCACATTTGCTATGTAAGTATGATTACATAAATTAAAATATTTCACATTTGCTATGTAAGTATGATTACATAAATTAAAATATATCACATTTGCTATGTAAGTATGATTACAAAAATTAAAATATATCACATTTGCTATGTAAGTATGATTACATAAACTAAAATATATCACATTTGCTATGTAAGTATGATTACAAAAATTAAAATATATCACATTTGCTATGTAAGTATGATTACATAAATTAAAATATATCACATTTGCTATGTAAGTATGATTACATAAACTAAAATATATCACATTTGCTATGTAAGTATGATTACATAAATTAAAATATATCACATTTGCTATGTAAGTATGATTACAAAAATTAAAATATATCACATTTGCTATGTAAGTATGATTACATAAATTAAAATATATCACATTTGCTATGTAAGAATGATTACATAAATTAAAATATATCACATTTGCTATGTAAGTATGATTACATAAATTAAAATATATCACATTTGCTATGTAAGTATGATTACATAAACTAAAATATATCACATTTGCTATGTAAGTATGATTACATAAATTAAAATATATCATCACATTTGCTATGTAAGTATGATTACATTAATTAAAATATATCAATACATTTGCTATGTAAGTATGATTACATAAATTAAAAATATATCACATTTGCTACGTAAGTATGATTATATAAATAAAAATATATCACATTTGCTATGTAAGTATGAATACATAAATTAAAATATATCATATTTGCTATGTAAGTATGATTACATAAATTAAAATATATCACATTTGCTATATAAGCATGATTACATAAATTAAAAAAATATCACATTTGCTATGTAAGTATGATTACATAAAATAAAATATATCACATTTGCTATGTAAGTATGATTACATAAATTAAAATATATCACATTTGCTATGTAAGTATGATTACAAAAATTAAAATATATCACATTTGCTATGTAAGTATGATTACATAAATTAAAATATATCACATTTGCTATGTAAATATGATTACATAAACTAAAATATATCACATTTGCTATGTAAGTATGATTACATAAATTAAAATATATCACATTTGCTATGTAAGTATGATTACATAAACTAAAATATATCACATTTGCTATGTAAGTATGATTACATAAATTAAAATATATCACATTTCTATGTAAGTATGATTACATAAATTAAAATATATCACATTTGCTATGTAAGTATGATTACATAAATTAAAATATATCACATTTGCTATGTAAGTATGATTACATAAATTAAAATATATCACATTTGCTATGTAAGTATGATTACATAAATTAAAATATATCACATTTGCTATGTAAGTATGATTACATAAATTAAAATATATCACATTTGCTATGTAAGTATGATTACATAAATTAAAATATATCACATTTGCTATGTAAGTATGATTACATAAATTAAAATATATCACATTTGCTATGTAAGTATGATTACATAAATTAAAATATATCACATTTGCTATGTAAGTATGATTACATAAATTAAAATATATCACATTTGCTATGTAAGTATGATTACATAAATTAAAATATATCACATTTGCTATGTAAGTATGATTACATAAATTAAAATATATCACATTTGCTATGTAAGTATGATTACATAAATTAAAATATATCACATTTGCTATGTAAGTATGATTACAAAAATTAAAATATATCACATTTGCTATGTAAGTATGATTACATAAATTAAAATATATCACATTTGCTATGTAAGTATGATTACATAAATTAAAATATATCACATTTGCTATGTAAGTATGATTACATAAATTAAAATATATCACATTTGCTATGTAAGTATGATTACATAAATTAAAATATATCACATTTGCTATGTAAGTATGATTACATAAATTAAAATATATCACATTTGCTATGTAAGTATGATTACATAAATTAAAATATATCACATTTGCTATGTAAGTATGATTACATAAATTAAAATATATCACATTTGCTATGTAAGTATGATTACATAAATTAAAATATATCACATTTGCTATGTAAGTATGATTACATAAATTAAAATATATCACATTTGCTATGTAAGTATGATTACATAAACTAAAAAATATATCACATTTGCTATGTAAGTATGATTACATAAATTAAAATATATCACATTTGCTATGTAAGTATGATATAAACTAAAAAATATATCACATTTGCTATGTAAGTATGATTACATAAATTAAAATATATCACATTTGCTATGTAAGTATGATTACATAAATTAAAATATATCACATTTGCTATGTAAGTATGATTACATAAACTAAAATATATCACATTTGCTATGTAAGTATGATTACATAAATTAAAATATATCACATTTGCTATGTAAGTATGATTACATAAACTAAAATATATCACATTTGCTATGTAAGTATGATTACATAAATTAAAATATATCACATTTCCTATGTAAGTATGATTACATAAATTAAAATATATCACATTTGCTATGTAAGTATGATTACATAAATTAAAATATATCACATTTGCTATGTAAGTATGATTACATAAATAAAAATATAAAAACGAAACATTTAAAAAAAAAAAGATTTTTTCAGGACGATATTTAAAATTCTGTATGGCAAATTTGTGTTCCATCGTAGATTCGTCGTTTTTAATTTAATTTAAAGTCCACCATGATGCTTATTTTAATATACATATATATTGTTTAAATTTTATATTTCATTATGTTTTCAAAGTAGATGTGTTAATTTTTTTTTTAATCCCGTTAGCCCCTAAATAATCGTCAAAGATGTCTCTAAAATCGCGAGAAATCAATTCCTCTGATGGCCGATATTTCACAACTTAAAACAAAAATAAATAAAATATTTCTCATGCGTACTAGATATTTACCAAACCTTTAATAGAAAAATATATATCATTAGGTTTAGTATTTTAACCTCAAATCCAAAATTAAGTTTTGCATGAAATAGGCCGCGCAGCCGTTCCTCTTAATAAATTAATGAAGAAAAAATTATCATTTAAATACGGGGAAGCAAATTTTAAACGTGAAAATTTCACAGAATAGAGAATTTAAATTATTTTCTAACTAAATCGGTTTAACCGGTAATAAATCATTATTTAAAAAAAAAGTCCAAATTAGAATGGAGTGGGAGTATTATCATTTAAATAAGTCGTCACAATGTGGATTAACCGCAGTTTGAAAATAGCCTTGAACGCCGAAACAGCTGTCACAATAATAAAAACTAAAAATACTTGCAGAACTTAATAACAACATTATTAAATTGGATTTACATTAAATTAAAAATAAAAATAAAGTTATGTATATGCGCTTGCTAGTTTCACAGGCCAATGTTGACGGATGTTGTGGCGAACATTAAAATTAACTCTATTATTAATACCAGCTTATAATTTTTCGTAAAATCGCAAAACCGAATTATTACTAAAACGTATGTGGTAGATTTTATGTCATTTCCTGCTTTAATAATGGGAGCATTAGTTAGATTGATGATTTCAACAAAACATTGCTTGCTCACCTAATTACAATTCTCAACTACCGGAAATGTTGCGGAAAGACGAAGTAAGTTTACTTTATTAAAATACGTAACTCTTGACCCAAATTGTGCATTCATGTCGGTCATACCTGCAGTCAAATTGCAATAATTACATTCAGCTTCTGCCGGCTTGGCTGATCCATGCTTTGAGCAAAAATTACTCGAAGGTATGGCTTTTTATTTTTTCCTCGAGCCTGTGGGACTATTGCATCTCCATTTTGGATGTTTTGTGAGGACTGAATGGAGTGGGAGAGAGTAATAACTTTATGTACGTAGAAATAGAATTTTAGGGCATTTTTTATTTTGCTCCTCCATAGCTTATTAACTTGCGGTTTTCTCCTCCTTGTTATTCAATGCCCTTAGTATCCAGTGAAAAACCATGTATATAAGGTCATATAATATTCTCTTGCTCTGTTGTTATTTGTACCTAGTTTATATTTGATTATTTATACCCCTAGATTTTAAATTGTTATATTTTAATATCTAAAATGTTCATCTAAATGAGTTTGCTTCTCCTGAATACGAGGTGTGTTCAAAAGAAATCGAAGAACACCCAAAAACGTGACTAACCTTTCCAGTTGTCACAAACAAACCACTGATCCAAAATAGCTGATAATGCTAACATATGATAGATATATGTGTACCAACATAATAAAAGAAATCGATAATCGAATGTACACAGCTCGCAAAAATTCAAAATTCACCTTTTCTTTTGAACACACCTCGTATTTTAAATTGTGATTTTAATTTGCATGCATGTAATATATATGTTATTTTCTAGTTATATTAGGTTAGGTTATTTTGTGTAGATTTTTTTGCTCTTTTTTGATATTTGTACATTACATTTGATTATTTATACCCCTAGTTTATTCTAAATTGTGCTTGTAAGTGAGTCTGCCTCTCATGAGTATTTTATGACATAGTTAAGTGTTCATATTATGTAGTATATCTGTTATTTTACAATTATATTAGGTTAAGTTAGTTAGTGTAAAGCGCACTTGATATGAACCTTCACAAAATTGCGCTATAGAAATTAACTCATATTATTATTAAGTAGTGTCTGGCTATTCTATTTGCCAATGAATACATTATCCTACCACTGAGAGCTCTGTTATGACCTCTCTTGCTCTCACATGCGCTGTTTGTGAGAAGCAGGCAGCGGTTACAACTGTTTCTGTATTTTCATCTACAAATAATATGACCTGTCCTTGGTCCTTTTGCTTGATCGGAGCGATTTCAGCTGGTGCCTCTGTCAAAAGATCTAGTAAGATCTATCCTACCGACTCTCTTTTGGGTATGCTCGGAATTAACCATTTACGGCTCAGAAGGGATCTGCACATTGACGTACATTTCTTCAGACTGATTCCTGGGTGATTTGAATACTCGGCTATCATGCCATGGAGAGCATTCATTTCCATGTTCCTAGTTAGTTATCTCAGTCACCGGCAGACTGTTTTATCTCCCAACCTGTAGTACCAACTTGCCAATGAGGAGGGAAATCTTGTTGTTGAACAGAACTATTTTTGATATTGACATGTTCAGCATCATTGAAACTGATTTTAAACAGAAGCTTTGCTTCTACTAGTGTAAAATGTACTTTTATTTTATTTACCATGTTAAATATTGCTGTACAATATTTATTTATTTTAAAACAATATCTTATAAAACGCCTTAAATTGAAAAAAAATATTAAGTTTAAAAATAATACATTTATTGAATTGAATTGAAAAATCTTTACGGGTCTCCTCACTATCCTCGATCAACTGTGAACTGTGGTGTTGTTCGTTGATAAGGTTCAATATCCCAGATCATAGAAGATATAATGATATGAGTTAAATACCAATTTATAAATTCAAATTTGAATGAAATAAAACAAACACCTTGTTATAAACCACGAATACATTTTAATGTTCATACGTAATCATCGGTTATATATACAGAAAATAATAGAGTGAAATAGAGAGAATACAAAAGAGAGAGAAAAGAGAACAAAATATTAGAGGAAGACAGTAATAGAAAAGTATTTTGTGTAAGAGGGAGACAATATTAAAATATATTAATAATAATGGATAGTAAATACAACAGTGTAATGGGAACATAATGAAGTCATTAAAGAGAGATAATCTACACTATTTATACAAAAAGAGCAGTTATTAATGGAAATAGACTACTTGATTACATTTTTTCCTTGTTCCTAAAATCTTCAATAATTTAACAATTGAAATAAAGTCAATAGCCAAATATCACAGTTCCGGGAAGGCGCTTGGGAACTTTTTGATGAGTAAATGTGATAGTGTTAGTAGCCTATTTCTTTTATTCAGATAGAGGTGTATATATTGTTTAGGTGTGTGGGGATATATGTGTACGAGTATGCGCATGTGTATGTGTATATGTGTTTACATATGTGTACATATATGTATATGTACGTGCATATATGTATACATATGTGCGTATATAAGTTTTTTTTATACTGTACAACAATTATCGAGCTTAAAGTCGCTAAATTAAGTTTAAATTTTACCAAAGATAAAAAAAATACACGTTTAGAATACAAAACAAACTCGAAAAATAAAAATCTCAATACTAATCCAAAAACAGAATACACACGTGACGTCATATGTTCCAAATACAATGGTACCAACATAACAAGGTGTTTTGGTGAAATGATTATTTATTCACCTTTAAATGAGGATTTATGAATTCTCCGCATATAAGTTATATATTCAGAATCGGCGTTTGTTGATTTATAAAAATACATATTTTTAAAATCAACAAAATATTGCTGGCATCTTGTATTAATACTTTGACTGTCTCGCCACGAACTGGCGATTGAATTATTTCAATTGTGTAAACGAAACGAGATGTGTGAATAAAAATGAAATAACAATATTGTAACAGTTGTTCGTCCAAATGGTCTGACTACCTTACTTATGCAAGAAGCGTTTCCCGCTCGACCGTTATAGGACGCAGCCGGCCAGGTGAGGACGGCAAACTACATGCTCACCCATCGAAAGGTAAAACACACCAATTCGTGCAAACCTCATCACCTGAAGATGCCTCGTTCCCGCTTCCTGGAGATCGAAATAAGCGGATTTATCGAAGCGGTTACGCTGAACTATTAAGTCTGATCTTCTTGAGATCACCAAACGATCGAAAAAAGTTTAATTACGGCACCAGAGTAAGAGGTTGCTTTTACATGGCATGTTTCACATTATTGTTCGATGAGCAATGTGGTTACTTTTTACAAAGCGCGAGTTACTCTGGAGTTAATTGGATGGGCCTGATTCGGTTCACAGTAGATCACACAGCCAGTCGTCTGAGTCACTGGGCATGAAACATGACGCCGAGGAGGGAGGGATGGCGGCATGGGCTCAGTGGCGGCTGTCTCTTGTTTCCCAGCAACCCGGAGAGGCTCTCTTGGAAGTCCAGCAAAATCATATATACTACTTCATTTATATTCTGCGATGAGGGGGAAATCTATAAGTAAAAATACATCCATCCCAGAATTTTATCGATTCATCGTGTGTAGCGAGTCGCGAATAGGCGGAAGATTTATGGGCAATGGTTGCAGTGTCAAATAAATTGTCCTAGCAGACTCTCAGCGAATTGTAATAGAGTCTTTTTGTGGGACTTATCTCTTAATAGGACAGTGATGGCGAACCTATGACCCGCGGATCAGACACTGACCTTCGCAGGCATTTTAAATTAATGTTTTTTTTTAATCAATATTAACATGTTTTAAATAAAACTGAAGAGAACCTAACTTATTTTACGTGCTATGTAAGCTACGTTTTGTTTTGTTTTTTTCACGGAAGAGAAACGTTAAATGTCAAATGTACTAAACCAACAAGGTGCTTTCGCGGCATTAGCAAAAGTGAAGCTAACACTTTATTTTTAACACATTTTTAACGAACATGTTCGCAAAGTATAAATTGTTGATTTATGTATGTATTAGTTTTAAAAATAAATAATATGTATTAGTAATAAATACAATATTAACTCCTCTATGTTAATTTCATATTGAAAGTTTTTACTTTAATGTCACTTTATTGTCTTAAAAGCGGGCGGCTACTATTTTATAGTGTATGAAAGTGGACGGGCACTACTTTATGGTGAGCTGGCATCTCCACAGACAATTTAGGATAAAAATGCTCGGAAACAAGCAATCAGAACAAATATTTAACAAAACACTTGACTGATCGGTGACTCAGATTGATCAATCGAAAATTTGGAAAGAACAGCCGTATATGTGATTCGTTGATGAGATTAATGAGAAGCAGATCAATTCTACCTCAAGGTAGAAGGCTGACATAAAGTGTAATTAGAAGATACTCGTATTTATAGGTAACACAACAATGGTACTCGCAGGGAATGAAAGTGTTAAAGGGTAAGTTTTTAGCTTAGACTAAGATTCTGTTGGGCTTGTTATTATGCATCTTAGTTTAGGGATGGTTTATTCCAAGCATTTAGGCCCTGATACTCTGAAAGCGCGTTTGTTAGCTTCAGCTGGCATCTTCATTCTTCACCACGTCTATTCGCTTGTACTAATTTTCATAACCTTACTGAGGCACAGGTCCAAAATTGTGGATCATTGAAACATATAACCAAGCACACTGTCTTGTAAGAAAGCCCACGTAAGTCCAACTAGGTCAGTTGCCATTTCAAATCTCTTATACGTTTAAAGCCGCGTTTCCTGCGATTTTTTTTCCGAAACATTACACAAAAAACCACACACAAAAACATTTGTTTTCATACACATTCCGTCTCCTGCTAAAATGTTTTGTTTTGGTTAAAAACAAAACATTTTGGTAGACGACGATATGAGTTCTAGAATAATCATTGAAGAAGATAATATTAACATTATAGTATATTATAATAAAACAAATTTAAAACTTTTTTCCACTTTAATTTTTATTTGACCGTAACCGGGTTTCAGCTCGTTAGAGCCATCTTCAGACTGGTACAAATTATTCTAAATCTATGGTTTTTATACACAACATATGGGGGAGGGGAAGAGGGGTGGACTACAACTTTCCCCTCCCCCATATGTTGTGTATAAAAACCATAGATTTAGAATAATTTGTACCAGTCTGAAGATGGCTCTAACGAGCTGAAACCCGGTTACGGTCAAATAAAAATTAAAGTGGAAAAAAGTTTTAAATTTGTTTTATTATAATATACTATAATGGAATTCCACCATGTATTAACAGTTTCAAAAATAGAAATATAATATTAACACATCCCAAATGAACCACGAAACCGAAAAAACAACAGAAAATAAAAAGATTTCAGTCGCATCTGGGACTCGAACCCAGGACCTCTACCTATCCGGGGTAATCGCTTATCCAACTTAGCTAATGAGACCAGTTTAATTTACGCCATTTACACCGATATCATACTTCAAGTTCAAGACTTGTTAATATTATCCTCCATTTTTATAAATCTCATATTATTGGCTGCTATCCTTATGATGATTGCAAAGTTTCGTTAATTATTGTTAATATTATCTTCTTCAATGATTAAATATTACAATAAGGTTTACAAACTTCTATAAGTTATAAAAAATAAATTGAATCTGGAATAATCTTTTGAATGTGCAACAAATTTTTATGAGTTGGGATAAAATATCATTTATAATTTCTTCAAACGATTTGTAACTTTGTGGCCTCATTATTAATTAAATAATTAAAAATTTACTTTGTATACACCACTTTTATAAAAATATATAAATATTTCTACATGTTTCGACAGCAATGTTGTCATCCTCGGGAATATATGAATACTATTTATATATTCAGCATATTTTTAATTATTTAAAAAATCATTATTTGAATTAAAAAAAACAATTAATGTTAAATTAGTAAGAAATGTTTTTTTGTAAACCACTAATATAGTAAATGAGTGTGTTTATCACGATTAAATTTGCATATAAGCACGACTTTCTTAATTCGCACAAAATTAATGAAAAATATTTTTTATTATTTTAATTACAGTGAGGAACAACTATTTCAGTCACAGAAGAAACAAAATCAAGCATTTTAATTAGTTTATAGTTTAAGTTTTTGTATGGCTTTAGTAGGTTGTCGTTGTTATTGTTGTTGTTGTTGTTTTATTTGATTTACCTATAAGACACAAACTAAAAACCTGGAAACTTATCTTATGCCTAATTAATATATTGTATTATATATAAAATAGGTTTTAGGATCTTAGTTTGGGTTTTTCTTTTAATAATAATAATAAAAAACTAATAAGAAAAAGACGTGCTTTTAGGTATATTTACCTCAATTTAAAAGAGGGCTGTAATACCATTAGAAATAGCAGACAAAAATAAGAGAATACAAAACAGTTAAATACATTATTGTTATTACTGACACATAAGCTAACTCCTTATAATAATATATTATAATTTCGCTCAGTACACATAACCTAAAAACCCGTCCGATTTAGGATGAAGTACCATCGGACGGGACGCATAGATAGACCCACACCGAGAAGCAAATTAAAAAAAACCCTTCCCCCCTTTCCCCTCTTCGCCCGCGAGGGGAATGTTTTCCATCGATGTCGGAAGACAAAAACTTTCTATACGCATACAGAAATGTGTATGGTAAAGCCCCTTTGTTTTTTTTTGTAAATGTTTAAAAAAACAGTCGCAGGAGACGCGGCTTAATAGAATCAGAGCGGAAATTGAACCGCAGACCTTCGCAAACCCAGCCGTGTTCGCACCCACGCCACGACACCCAAACTCCCAAAATGCAGATAATGATGTCATTGAGCTATGGAACTAAAAAACGAAACTTATAACAGTGAGTGGATTTTTTTACTAATGCCCTGCTCGAACAACGTAGCCTAAATATTACTAATACAAAAACTTGATTAAACTCTAAAGCAGAGCTTGTAAATATGTGAGTAGCCTTCCGATTTCTGGTTTATAGAAAAGTGGAAATGTGATTTTTTGTACATAACATTTTATTTTAAGGCTTTCAAAATTTAGTTTAAAAAATGGTTTACTTTAGGAATAGCTCGGCTTGCTGATTATGATTACGTCTGACAGCTGTTTCACACTATTACAAAAATATTACAATGTCTTTTTTTATTTACATTGCGCAAAGTAGAATTAACAGATCGATATTTGTCAAACCTCGTGATGACACATCAACAAAATCTGCTATTTCGATGCTATACTAGGGGGCCGGTTGGTATAAATCTGACAGCTACTTTACCCCCGTATTCTTATACGGGGGTAAAGTACGTTCTTACGTACCGCGATTATGAGTAAGGTTTTTCACTATTCCGACCTTATGCGCCCATACAATATTTATGCTCCGATTATGAGTAAGACGGTAGGTATACATTTTATTGTTTAACTAGCCGATGTGCACCCGGCATTGCTCGGGTACAATCATTAATTTGACAGCGAAAGTAACTATCACCAAATAAAGAAACATTCATTTGAATACTTAATTTCATTCCAAACATTTATTTTTTCAAAATATATCTAAATTATAAAGTTCTTAAGTAGCTACCTACTCGTGTTTTCCATTTTGAAAATATTCTACCCAAAAAAACCTTCTTGTTTTGAATATGCAATCTGTGGCTAACCAGAGTGTTATATCTATGGACTAAACTAAAATAAACTAAATAAAACATGGCAGGTTCAATGTTTTTCATACTAATTTAAAAACGTTATAGCAACAGATTTACATATTGGATTTCAGTCAAACTACTCTCTAAATCTTTCCGGCACTAATTAGAACAAAGTGTTATATATTCAGCGAAACCGGTTCAGTAATTTTCGAGAACATCGAAGAAAAACAAACAAACTTACATTGATTATATACATATATATAGAAGATAAATAAAAGGATCCTTTTACAGGTTTTACATGTTCTATTCAGTTGTATACTATATATTTGTACCCACTGGCGATATGTTGTACTGCGCTCTCTTTTTCAATCATAGCATTAACTACTTATTCATTTTTTTTTCAATAATGTTTACTGCACTATAAATATGGAGGAGAATTGAGTATTCAGTGGTAGCGAAGACGAGTTTGTTTTCGAAGTGCAAAGTGACTTTTCCGAAAAGGGCAGAAAAAGGTGGCAGACGGGAAACCAGTGAGTACTGTGACACGTGTCCTAACAAGCCACGTATGCATTTGGGCTACTGCTTTCTAAAATACCACACGTCAAAAAATTACGAAGATTAGTATATGCACTTTTTTTTTTTATTTATTAACAATCTTTCATGATAATAATACATATTTCTTAACATAACTACATATTTTTATTTTATTGTTGTTATTTTCTAAAAATTTCATTTTCCCTCACATTTTTACATTTCACTCTATGGAGTAGCTGGTATACTAAATAAATAAAAAAAAATCGTCAATTTCAATATCGATTTTTGAATGAAAGACTTTCTACTTTGAAATAGTATAAATCCGGTATGGGTGGACATTATTATTACTAATGGACATTCTGAATGGTGACGAAAAGGTTTTGAATGCTCAACAATAGGTCATTGAATTTCAAGAAAAAAATCTATTAATTAATGAAAAAAATAAAGTATTCGTGAGCAAACTAATTATTAATACGGATATTATGATAATGTTAATGCTCAATACTATTATTATTTTTTGAATTAAAGTTTCTAAAAAGGTAGATAATTTTATTACTTCTGTTTAGTTATGGTTTACTATGAAAAGAATATAAAATGATGTACGGTAAAGCTAATCCTTGTTTTGACATTTGACAATCTAACCTCAAAACTGATCAAAACCGACCGGCCATAGATTTGGAGCGTTTTGGTGGGCTTTGAAAAATTGAACTATGAAAACTGACTTTAGAGAAAAAACAAAATATACTGGTATTTAAGTTGGAACGTCATTATTGCTGAAAAAAAATTAAAATTGGACTGGAGTTCCTTATTATAAATGTTAATTCAATAGTGATGCATTTGACATGTTAAAACAGATGTATTTTTTAGAACAATACAATCTTTTCTCTCCATGATCATGATCCATAACCAACACCTCTGCCATAGGTTACCCCAAGTGGTTCGATACGTTTGGTGACTTAGCAGAGGTGCCTTGATTCGTGGGTGAGTTTTTTCCAGGTCTTTTCATCCAGACTCTTTCGATCCATCACCGCCTTGCGCCGCAGTGGGAGGAGTGGATTAGTACACTGGACACACTGACCCCCAGATTTCTACCTACCCCTCATACATTTTTCCTTTCCCGAACTTCCTCTCCTTTCTTTCCTTCAAAAAACCCTTCGCACAGCATCCCCAAAGATGAAGACATTATTTTCTTCAGGGGCTCCTGCAATTATTGCTTTTTTTTTAAATGGCTAAGTGGGATAAAGTTTGGGAAGTCCTGCTTAGATTTGAGTTAGTGGATATTATGGAGAGAAGGCGGTGACTCATGTCTGTATTGAGCTAATGACTGGTTGGTAGTTGTTCCGTTGACCAAGTTGCAACACAATGTAATATAATCTCTCAGTGGACTACTGGAACTCGAAGCTAGCACCGAACACAATCACATCAACACGGCACAGACACGAGACACAAGTGCAGACTGCAGACACGGCCTCAGACCAAGATGAAGTCATACATGCTTTCCAAATATCAAGTAACCCCAGAAACCTGACTAGGTGAATGGATTTTTCTAGTACCGTACCTACCTGCTTATATGTTCTTAAGAGGAACGGCTGCGCGGCCTGTTTCATACAAAACTTACTTTTGGATTTGATGACAAACTCACCCAAACCGAATGATATTTAAAAAAAATAAAGGTGTTGTAAATATCTAGTACAGAGTAGAAATATTTATTTTATTTTGTTTGTTGTTTTAAATTATAGGCCATTAAAGAAATCAATTTTTCACGATTCAGAGGCAACTTCCGAAACTATTTGCGGCTCAATGTTAATTTTTTTGAATTGTCATATTTGCTATATAAATATGATTACAAAAATTAAAAAATATATTAAAAAAACATTTAACATAAATTAGTCGTTAATTAAAATGTAAACCCACCGTAATGCTGATTTTAACACTTTTAATATTAAATACTAAAGTTGTCTCTAAAATTGTGAAAAATCGATTTATTTAATGGTCTATATTTCAGAAAATAAAACAAACAAAAAATACTTCTAATCCGTACTAGAAATTTTGCTATACCATTTGACCAAAAAAATATCATCCGGTTTGGGTGAGAATTTTGGCTTCAAATCGAAAAGGCCGCGCAGCCGTTCCTCTTAAATGAAAAGCGACCAACACTTGCGCATATTCGATTTTTATTTTTATTTTGCGGCCTCTTTGGGCTGCATCCCTGAGTTTCGTCGTCGGCTCTTAAAGCTGAATGATACGTAACTCAATCTTATCAATATTACTCAATAATATTACCCTTTTTTTAGAACTCAATTTTAAATGGTTTTTTTCCTCATAGCACCAACCGGTACCTATCAAACACATATACATAATTGTTTACTCTATAATATTTGTTTTTCTCATCTTTTCATAAGTACTTAACTATTATACAATACTCAAATTATCTGTTAACTCAATTGTTTTTTTTTCTGTAATATTCTTCACATCTCTTTATACTTTTTTCTAGATACACCATATTATGTTAAAACTAGCTTTTTTCTCTTCTATTTTTGTATAATGGCACTTAATATGAACTAAACTTGTCAATTTAACTGTCCTAAAACGGGATTTGTTCCCAGTTGGGCAGCCAAAGCTTTCTTACATTTTACTGTTTGACAATATGTGCATTTCAAATAAATAAATAAAATAAAAAACACACAAATTTGTTGTTGACCACTTTTATTTTATTAAAACTTTTTAAAATACTAGCATTATAATTCTTCCTGATGAAGGATGGGTGCTTCCGAAACCGGTAGAGGTTTAATAAATTAAAAGTGGTCTACAACAAAATTATGTGTTTTTTATTGCAAATTATGGCGAGCCACAAAGTTAATGCTTTTTACAAATATGAAATAAATAAAATTCTGAACAATAATAATTAGATGGATAATTTCTTAGAACTGTTTTATTAAAAAAAGTCACCTCAAGGGTGATACAAAATTCAAGAAAAGAAGTTAAACTTTCTTCCAAACTAGTAGTTAGTTATATAATGTATTTAAAACAGCTTAACTACTGGAAAGAATTCAATTATGCCTTGCAGAACAAAACTTAAAGAATAAGGAACTCCAGTCCAATCCATTTATTTCTCATCAATAATGACGTTGAAACTTAAATACCAGTATTTAACGTTAGTTTTCATGGTTAAAATAATTTTCAAAAAACGCTTTCCGCCAAAACGTTCCAAATCTATGGCCGGTCGGTTTTGAGATTAGAATGTCAAATGTCAAAACAAGGATGAGCTTTGCCGTACATAATTTTATATTCTTTTCATAGTAAACCATAACTCAACCTAAGCAATAACATTATGTACCCGTTTAGAATTAAAAGAATAATAATAGTATTGAGCATTAACATTATCATAATATTCGTATTGATAATTGGTGTGCTCATGAATACTCTAACTTACATCAGTAATAATAGTTTTTTTTATAATCAGTAACAATTGTAGAGTTTAAAGTCATCCAAATTAAGTTTAAATTTCACCAAAACTAAAAAATACATATTTAAAATACAAAACAAAATTGAAAATGGTGAATTTCCATACTAATCCAAAAACAGAATACACACGTGATGTCAGATGTTTCAAATGCAAGTTTACTAACATAACGTGGCGTTTTGGTGAGATGATTATTTGTTAACTTTTAAATAACGATTTATAAATTCTGTATTTAATAAACCTTATATATTCAGAATCGGTATGTGTTGATCTATATGAATATATATTTTTAATGCCATAATATTTTTTACTGGAGTTCCTTATTGCTATAATTAAATATTGTTAACGATTCATGTTAAGCTTCTTCTAATCACGAGTTGGATTAAAATTTAAAAAAAGATATATCCGCGGTCAGACTCTAAACTTGATATAACCATAAATTATTATGACGCTTAAAAAATTATTACAAAACCTTGCAAATAATTTATAAATTTTACGGTGAAAAGTATCAAATCTGTAAAACTCTTTACAGCTTCCTTCCAGTACCACCGGAGAGCGCGTAGTAATTATAATGGTAGTTATAAAAGATTGTAATGAATAAGATTCGCAGATCCGGGTTCATTACTCGGCGGTTACTCTTACAGACTATAGAGTAGATCTGACGGTTCTGCATACACTTATTAGAACATGAACATGATGGAGGCTGATGGGTCGGTCCGTCCGAAGGCTAAAAACTTATACGGAAACTACTGAACTTGCATTAAAATGCTGCGAAAAATTTACTGAATGATGTCATTGGAAAAAAAACGTTGGAAAAACAATTCCTTGATAAAATCACGTTATCGCCATGAGAATATCTGGTGCATTCGTGTCTGGTTTGTGCTAGGAAGTCGTATGAAGTCACTTATTTGCAATATGACTCGATTCATTGATTCTTCTTTTATGCTTCTATCGTTTGGTGGTAATTCAAAGTTAATGTTAGGATATCCAGCAACTAGAGTCCTTAATCGGAAACTGAGATATTTGAAACACCCGCGAATCGCGTGGTGATATTTATTCGAATAAATCGATTCATTCGACTCGTACCACTGAGCGGGCAACACAATATTATTTGCATAATAGTAATTTCGGACTTGATATTTATGATCAAAATTGTAAATGGTAGTATGGACAGCCCTGATTTAATTAGCCTCATTCGATTTCATATACCTACGAGAGCTAATCGTTCCGAAATCCTGTTTAAATGTAACAACACCAGGACTGAGCATTACAAACACTCGCTTGTACCTACATTACATGACGTTAGTAATATATACGCAGATGTAGCGGATGTATTTAACTGCACGGAAGGTAAGTACAAGAAGGCTATACTATCATATCTTTTCAATCAATATTAATTTACCTTAGGTTTACTATATGTTTTATATGTATGATTTTACTTTTATATCATTCATGAACTTGTATTCTTTATATACTCTCTGATGTCATTGTACGACCTAATGCCACATTTAATAGTTACATTTTGAAATTATTTGTGCTATATTCTTATGCTTGTAGTTAAGTGTGACATGTAATTATTGTTAATGGAATATACCGTTGATATTAAATGAATAATACATAGTGACGGTCATCTGAATTGAAGGCTCGCAAAATTTTGACGGTTGACGACACATCATTTGGGTGAAAATTATGTTTTTGACTCATTTGGCCCACGATGGTAATATGTATGTACGGTGTATGACCAGTTCAACTCGGGAAAAAGTCGCAGTTAACCGAAATGACAATGACAATGATAATGGCGAATTCAACGATGACAAAAAAATAGCAATTCGTTTTAATTCGATTCGTCGAATTAAAAGTTCGGTTAAAATCGAGTTTTACGAAGATTAGTTGAAAATAACGAATCAAACTATTCCCAAAAAACAAAAACCGCTTTAGTAACAGAAAAAATAACGTACTTGAAGTACGTTTATGTAAAACTAGACTTGCGCAGAGACAGCGTTTTTTATTGCTCCTAAAATTAATAATTTTCTATCTACAGAATGTAAGTGTCCAAACATATCGTCTTTAAACACATACAAAAATGGTATAAAAATCTGGATTAAAACCAAAGATATCAACCATTTTCAGCTATAATTGTATATTTTTCCCATTTTCTTTTCTTTTTCTTATTTAAGTTACCTTCAACATCCATGTATTAATACAAATATACTAATATACTGCCACTAACTGATACCAGGTATACCAACGCACTGGTATTTTTGATTTATATACATTACAAGTAGGTTTATGTACATATGTACAGATGTATATACTCGTATATGTTAATATAAAAAAAAATAAGTTTATAACTTTGTACCTTGTTTGTGTAAATGTGTGTATAAAAATTCAATTAATAAATAAATATAAAAAACAATAAAAATTTCGAACTCGAAAAATTACCCTGTTTATTTTATGACTTATTTATTTTTACAAGAGAAAAAAATACAATTCAAAAAGTTCCGATAAACTACTTTTTTGTAGTTTGTCTAACGGAAGCTTGTTATTTAAAACTTAAAATTTACAGACAAGGTTACAAAATATATATAATAAAAACATAATAAAAAACAATATACAAATTAAAAACATAAAAAAAACATATTTAAGAAGTTTAAAACATAAATATTTATCAAGAATCTTACTCTAAAATATTTCCACAAAATATATTAAAATAAAAAAATAAAACAAAAACATAAACGAAAGCGATAAATCATAAATAAAATAATATGTCGTTATTTCTAATACAAATATAATAGCTTCTTTCAGCTAGCCAAGTTTTCAGTGTGTTTATTAATGGTTTAGTTTTAATACAGTTTTTTTTTATTTCAGCGGGTGACATATTTAAACAGCTAGGAATCGTGTGATCTAAAGTTCTTTGTCCGTATTTGTTTGTATGCTTAGGAACCATTAATCCTACATTAAAATTGAGACGAATATTGTAAGTGTGCTATAGTTAATCGAGCGATAAAAATGAACTTCGGGCGTGCAATTTCGAAGCAGGAAGTTAATCAAAGAAAATGGTTTTCTCAGCAGCCCATATAATATCCTACTGTTACATTTTATAACCATGGCGCAATCAGCCATGGCGATTTCCAAACAAGAAATTTGAATATCATCATCAATGAATATTGCTATTATTAACAATAATGAATTGAAATAACGAAAATTACATTTACTCATTTTTTTTAACTTAATGAAAATCAAATTTAATAATGTTATTATTAAGTTTTGCAAGTATTTTTAGTTTTTTATTATTGTGACAGCTGTTTCGGCGTTCAAGGGCATTTTCACACTGCGGTTAATCCACATTGTGACGACTTATTTATACGATTTCATTTACTCCCACCCAATTCTAATTTGGACGGGTTTTTAAAAATAAAGATTTATTATCAATAAACCGATTTAGTTCGAAAATAATTAAAATTCTCTATTCTGTGAAGTTTTTACATTTATGTGTAATGTGTTGCCTCGTATTTAAATGAGAAAGATAAATAAGTCGTCACAACGTGGATTAACTGCAGTTTGAAAATGGCTTCGAACGCCGAAACAGCTGAAACAATAATAAAAACTATTGAACATTATTAAATTTGATTTACAATAAATTTAAATATAGATATATATTCATCATTCTGATTAATCAACGAATACCTGTGTATCGATAATGATACAAATAAAGTAACGAATTATGTACTAACTCCCTTTCCTGTGCGATATTTTTTATCAGAATATTATTGGTATTGCGGCAGGTACCTGTGTTATCGATTACCAAAACAAACAATACATATTTTCTCTATGAACTAAACACACGGTAACTCACAAATCGTTATCTTAATCGACAGAGCTAATCTGTATGCATTATTTTTTTATGTACTAGCCATGAACGTAAATGGCTAGTTTATTTGCGGAAATTAATTGAATGCATTGAAAATGATGACAGGCACTTACGCCAGAATTAAATATATTGTTAAGGCCACGGAGATGACTAACGAGTTTCCGCTTATTCCGACACAATAACAAATATGTATTTTAATGATTGTGTACCAGACGGAATGGCACACAGGCGAACTGTAGTGAGCAGCTGATCCCGATCTGCGAAGAGGGCTGGGAGGGGAGAAAACACAACCTGTGTCGATCCCTTGGAAAGGGGGAAAAGACACTGACGACAAGACCTCATTAACGACATTCGTACTCTTGAAAAGTGATTCTACACAAAACCCAATTTATGCAGAATTATGAGTAGAGCTCGGGGCCTTGTCCTTGTGACGATGCTTGGTCTGGGTCAAGTGAGAGGCAGTAGTCCGATGGGGTCCAGGGTTAGCGTAAAGTAGCCTGCGAAATGTTGGGGATTCGGGACTCTCACAGCTACCGCGTTCTGCGCATGTCCCGCGAACAAGCTATCTCGCCTCTCCCTCACACTGCCATCTCGCTCTGACGTTTTATTTAGCCACTCACATTCACAAGCGGTCAGTGAGAACACATTTCTCACAGGCTGTGAAACATACCTTGACAAAGGGAGGGAGTCGGGTCATTTGCGGACAGCTGTATTTATTTTCCATATGACCCAACTCCCTTACAAAATAGACATAGTTTATGCAAGTACAATACAACAATAATGGCAAACATGGCCGACACAACTTTTATTATTATTACTGTTGTTAATAAGGGGCTAAGGATCAGAATCTCTTAGAACTTACCTTAATGCGTTAATCTTATAAAACTAATTTGAGGTTCACACAGTTCTCAGTCCCTATCTTATTAGCATAATAGTTTCATTAAGATTATTTTCATGTTGCTGATTGAAACGTGCCACTTAAATTAATTATTGTGATCAGAAATCGAAATTATCTTGTAATCTAAATTGTAAATTTTATAAATCATCCGTCTAGTTTTCAGTTAAACTAAGTAAAATCTCTAAACAAAGAAACAATTTGAAACATTTATTTTTTCAAAATATATCTAAGTAAAAAAGTTTTAATTAGATAACTACTTATGTTTTCCATTTTAAAAGTCTTCTACCCAAGCAAACATTTTTATTTTCAATATGTAATCTGTGGCTAACCAGAGTGGTATATCTATGGACTATCCTCAATACAACATGGGGGGTTCAATGTTTTTCATGCTAATTTTAAAACGCAACAGTTTTACATATTGGATTTCATTCAAACTACTCTCTAAACCATCATGGCACTGATGAGAACAAACTGTGCTATTTTCAGCGAAATTGGTCGAATAATTTTCGAGAAAATCGAGGACAGACAGAGAGACAAACATTAATTTTTATATATATATAGATAGAAGATATAGACAGGAGGATTTAATAAATCTTATCGTATATAATCCTCGAAACAATAGAAATCTAGAATAGTAACAGTTTTTTTTTTCTTACGAATGCAATGATTATTTTACAATAGTATGTTTACATTGTTTTTTTATTGTCGAAAAAGGTAAAGAGTAATATTACGGGTAATGACAGCATTTTTTTCATGTCGATGAATAAAATTTCTATAACGATTTAAAATGTATCATTTTAATTTGCCGCTAAAACGACATGTTCGTTTTTGTTCGTGAATATGGCGTTGTTGACGGCACGTCGGCTAATGTTGGTGGGTTCCCGGTGACAGCTGTCAGTAGTGTTATCTAACATCATAATCATGTTTCTAATTCGAACCGTTTAGGAATGTGCGGTTATAGATTATTTTTGAAAATTAATAAGATTGATAAAATTACACATTTTCAAAATAAATCAACTTGTAAATCTTCCCCACATTTTTAACGTTAACTAGTTTGCGAAAATACCCTCATTATGATAGTTATAAACATATATTAGTTTTTTTTTTAATTATTCGTAGAGTGTTTCTGTTTTAGAATGTGGATGACTTAGAAAACAGATATGGTTCTGTTACCCTTTTGTGACAATTGGCCTGAATTGCAAACACCAATGTCAACTGCATTATGTTTTGGCAATGTGGTACCGTTTTATGTGAATCGATTGTGACTTCGGCAAAGTACAAATATTTATTATCTGTAATTGGTGCTCAAGATTATTTATAATTCTGATAACCTTGGGCAATAATGTCTATGAATCGCACTCATTGGGTGCCATCTACAAGTAACCAGTAACTGGAAAAACGATTTTTATACTTAGGTCCAAAATTTTTCAAAATCATACCCGATACATGGAAATCGAAAAGTACAACTGTTCTGCGCAATTTGGTCTATGATTGGCTTCTTGGGTTAGGGAGAGCCAAAAGCGAACATATGCTGACTGACAGTTAATTCTTTAATTTAATTTTAATAATTTCAAACATATACATCAGTGGCGCTTTGGACTTCTTACCATTATCATCTCATGGTTTGTCAAGTAAATACTTGACTGAATGTACGAGTATGTTACATTATTTGTGTTCTTTGAGAAAAAACCCTAATCAAGGAAAGGGAAAAGGACAAAAATTTGGTAATAAACAATTTACTAAAGTTGCTTTGTGTACTTACTGAATAAAATATATTTAATATGTTATTAACTCTTTGCTGCGGCCTCCTCGGGTTGCATTCACGAGTTTCGTCGTCGGCTCATAAAGCTGAGTGATACGTAACTCAACCTTATCAATATTACTCAATAATATTATCTTTTTTTTAGTACTCAATTTTAAACTCATTTTTTTCCATCATAGCACTAACCAGTACCTATCACACATATATACATAATTTGTTTAACCTGTAATATTTGTTTTTCTCATCTCTTCAGAAGTACGTTCATAAGTTTTTTTCTGTACTATTCTTCACATCTCTTTATACTTAATTATCATACTATCTTCTAGATATATTATATTACATACTATGTCAATACTAGCTTTTTTCCCTTCTATTTTTGTATAATGGCACTTAATATGAACTAAACTTGTCAATTTGAGTGTCCCCAAACGGGATTTGTTACTAATTGGGCAGTCAAAGCGTTCTTACATTTCATTGTTTAATAATATATGTGTTTAAAATAAATAATTATCAATATCGAACCTAATTTAAATTTCAAAGTTTTTTAATTGTCTTCAACTCATCATTCTTACTACGAGTCCTAAATGTCAGCTCATTCGACCCCATGGATCCTGAGACAATCTGATTTTCTTTCCGACCCCAAGGCTCGCGTTTCCCCGTAAATTAGATGATTTTTCTACAGACGTTACTTTGGTAGGATTTTTTCATTGAATCCTCCTCAAACCATCATTCTTATATGAATCAAATACTTCAGTCCATGGAACCTATAAAAATGGTTATTGCGTCTATGGCGAATATTGGCGAAGTTTTCCACATTACCTTTCGACGTAAAAAATATGATCCATACATCCGAAAATAATGGTTTTTTCTCATTGATATATTTCAATGAGAATAAACCATTGTTTTAATATAGTATTAGGTATTGCTGTTTCAATGATTTTTCGATATAATTTGTACATTTGTTTTATATGTGTCTTAAATATTTGTATATTTTATGTATTCCATATATGTATATGGTATATATATAAAATGCATGTGTACGATATTGTATGTATCCCGAGACGCGAGTATATCGCGCCTTACCTTTATCGGCATAGTATGTCGAACAGAAGGAAGTTACATCAAATGTGTCAAGTGTACAATTTGAATCCGTTTGAGAAATAATTCAAAAATATATATATGTACATAAAATTATACAATATGTAAAAATAACTTATTTGTAAATAAATATTATTATTACGATTTCGATTAACATTTATTAACAACTAGCTGATGTGTACCCGGCCTTGCTCGAGTACAATAATTGATTTGAACGCGAAAGTAACTATCTCCAAATAAAAAAAAAATCATTTGAATATTTTATTTCATTCCAAACGTTTATTTTTTCAAAATTTATCTATATCTTAAAGTTCTTAAGTAGGTACCTACTCATGTTTTCCATTTTGAAAATATTCTACCTAAAAAAACCTTCTTCTTTTGAATACTATGCAATCTGTGGCTAACCGGAGTGTTATATCTGTGGGCTTACCTAAATAAAACATGGCGGGTTCAATGTTTTTCATACTAATTTTAAATCGTTATAGCAACAGTTTTACACATTGGGTTTCATTAAAACTACTCTCTAAACTTTCCCGGCATTAATAAGAACAAACTGTGCTATTTTCATCGAAACCGGTCCACAAATTTTCGAGAAAATCTAGGACAAACAAACAAACAAACTTACATTGATTTATATATAAGAAAACATTTACAGAGCTCTTTTTTTGAATTGTAAACAGCAGTTATGGAGCTTATTCTTCCCATCCAATTTAAAGCCACTAAGAATTCCAATGGGAATGTTTCAATAATTATAAAACTAATTCAATTATAACTGAATGAGGATCGTTTCGTCGAGTGGATAAATGTGGTGTAGTGTTGTCATTTGTAAATACCACAAAACGGTTGCTAGAAATGTGTATTTCCTCCACTGTTCGAGTAATTGTTACAAATTGTGTAATAAATTATAAACTCGCTGTATCCCTACAACATGACGTCATGTAGTTTCTTCATAACGTTATGTAAATTTCGCATGATATCTGAAATTCTTTTGAATTCGTAGTGTCAATGCGATATGGGTAAACGGTCGAGTAGGGGTATTGCAGCTGAGCAGTAACCACAAGCAGCGGGCAGTGCGCGGGTCCGCGTGCAGCGACAACCTACCAGCAACCAGGTTATTCAGTCTCAGTACTCAGGGAGCCACTGATCGCTGACCGCGAGGCCGTGTGGGTACGCAGATAACTGCAGTTGTATCGGTAACAGAGGGAGCAAATGGAGCAAGTCCCGTTGGTTTGCTCTGCCAAACACTTGTTTTGCCTATTTGCTCGCGATTTACTACAAGTTGCAGCAGAGAGCCGACCCACTGCCTGCTGCCTCCTCCCCGCCGTCTGTCCAGTGTGCAGTCCGCGCCACTTCTCAACGAAATCATTATAAATTATAGCTCATAGAATACATATTAATTTTTTACATGATAAAAATACAATGACTAAATAAAATTCATGTTATATATATATATATATTAATGTATTAATCGTTTTTGTGTTTAATTCGTAGAACTCCATTTAATTTTATTTTTAAATATAATGTTATTATTAAGTTCTGCAAGTATTTTTAGTTGTTATTATTGTGACAGCTGTTTCGGCGTTTTATGCCATTAATGTGGTACTGTTAGGTTCTGAAATGAAACCGTGGTTGAATCCTACCTTAATTACTATTTACCAAGTCCCTAACCAACACTATGCATTGCAACACTGGCAATGTGATCGTTAGTTATTTAATACTCTCGTTAAGTAGAATCAAAACTACTGTCGTGGAAGCAGGTTCGTTCGTATTGAAATCATTCGGTAAGTGCTTAGTTATCCTTGTTCCTTTTAAATAATAATAATAATATTATAATAATTGGATGATTTGTATAGCGCCATCTTTGTGAAAAATCACCTCAAGGGTGCTGTACAAGTATTACTTCATATTATCTATCTAAGATATAGGAAAACATGCTTACCTGACAGGTCACTTCAGATGAACACAGTTTTTTTTAGAAAATTTAAGCTTCACATCTTCAATCTGACCCACATTACAATCAACCAAAACCATCCTTAATATTTCATCGACGCTGCCTGTTTCATATATTAATTTTGGATTTGACGCCAAAATACCCATTCAACCTGAATGATATTTTTTTAAAATAAAGGTTTAGTAAATATCTAGTACGGATGGGAAGTATTTTTGTTATTTTTGTTTTAAATTATGAAGTATATGCCAGGAAAAAAATTAATTTTCATAATTTTAGAGGCAATTTAGAGAGTTATTTGCGGGTTTATTGTATTTTATTTTTAATTATTGTATTTGCTATGTAAATATGATTAAGTGAGTAAAAATATAAAAACAAAACATAAAAAAACGTTTTTTCTGGTCGATGTTTTAAATTATGTTCGACAAATTTGTGTTCCAACGTAAATTGGTCGTATTTAATTTAATTTAAAGTCCGCCATAGTGCTTATTTTAATTTTTATTTTATGTTTCATTATATTTTCAAAGCAGATAGGGTAAAACTTTTTTTTTTTAAATCACCGTTAGTCCCCAAATAATTGTTAAAAGTGCCTCTAAAATCGAGAAAAATCAATTCCTTTAATGGCCTATATTTTATAATGTAAAACTAAAATAAATAAATTACTCATCCGTACTAGATATTTACTATACTTTTTGATGAAAATGTATCATTAAGTTTAGGTGAGTATTTTGGCCTCAAATCCAAAATTAAGTCATGTATGAAACAGGCCGCGCAGCCGTTCCTCTTAAGATATGTACATTGGGAGCCCAACAAATTTTCATTTGGTTAGTTTCAGTTGTAATAGGTACTTTTTGAAATAGGGTCAGTCCGCTGAAAAGATTCACCAACAGAAGTGCGTTGTAGGCGGGTCCACGGGCCTGAAGTAAGTTCCATTTTCTTTACTTCTGGTAAAACTGGTCAAATATCCAAATTCTTCCGTGACCAGATAATCCTCTTCAATGACCTGTCAACGTAAGTATTTAAATTGACGTCATCAGTTGTTTTCTTTCAAGTCGATATAGATCTGACTTACAGCGGTTTGTCTTTTTAGTAGGTTATTTCTAGTTTTCCCGCTACTTTACTTCAAATGGACAGTTTCCATGACACACACTCCAAAGAGGCTGCCATTGCCCTCAACAAGACAAACTCATTGCAGACCTAAGTAAAGCCTTCATAAAACTTCATGGGAGAAATTGAAAACTAGAAACATACCTTGCAAATATCAACACACTATTCCGATGACACTCCGAGCAGGAAAACGTTGTAAGGCGGGCAAGTATGTATTCCCAGCCGCTATACTTGTGACCGGGAGTACTGCAAGGAGGCAGTATGTCTCCCATCCTGTTCAATGTATACATGGACGAGCTATCAGATCAGCTGGATAACAGAGTAGGCTGTCGTATTAACAACATACTCGTATGTCTAAATCACATATGCTACGCGGACGACACGATTCTCCTAGTACGGTGGATCAGCGGATTAAGAATGCTTAAAATAAATTTTTTTCACAATCAATATTTTTTGCAGATTTTTTCACAGATTCGAATTCAGTTCGCATTCTTAGTACAAAACTGCAAAAAATAGTCGAACCAGTGCCATGGGGTCGCAGGTATGAGCAAACCAATCTCGACCCCAAGGCTTGCATATAGTCAATAGATTTAAATAATTTTTTTACTCTAGATATTTTTAGCAGATTTTTCACGGAATCGTTTTCGGTTCATAAATCTTATCACAAAACCGAAATAAGTAGTCGAATCGGTGCCATTGTGTCGCAGATATGAGAGATCCAATCTAGACCCTAAGCCTCGCATTTAGTCATCAAGATTATGCACTTTTTTCACGAATGACACTTTTGGCAGAATTTTTGACGGAATCACATTCGGACAAAGGTCCGCTATAAAGGTTCTTAGAAGGAACTGGCAATAAGGCCAGAAATATGATCAATTTAAACTCGACCCCAAGCCTTGTAATGATACTAAAATAGATTTTTTTTATGTCTAGCTATTATATTTTGTTATTCTTGTAAAAAACGTGCAAATCGATTTTTCACGATCTATGTGACATTGTCATATTGGTGATAATGTGTCACGCAAACACTTTGGGCAAAATAACAGGCATTTGAATGTCTCGGTGTTTAAGTTTAGAGAAAAAAATAGATATTCAACAAGTAGGTAGGTTCGATTACTACTCGTCAGGAAAAAAATGTTTTAAGATCGGTCTTTTCACACGGAGCTCTTTTTGCTACAAGTTGTATAGGTACTTAGATGATACCCACGTGGTATGTCAGCATAATATGCATCGTCGCGTTGACGTCGCGTCGTTTGTTCTCAATAATATTGGGACTTTGGGAGTATTCCTATGTATACGTCGCGAATACATCGTTGCATCGTGTATTCCCAATATTATTGAGAATACACGACGTATAGGCATCGATGTATCCACATACATCCGACTTGCAGAGCGTTTTTAAGAAAACATGTGGGAAGGGATCAAACAATGGGCTGACAATAAAAGGTCGCTCGCGGACTTCAGTTAGTTAGCTAGTTTTCGTTTAGTTTTTTGCAGAGTTCCAGACTTCAGAGTTCCAAAATGATCGTATTATAATTTTATTTTATCTTCTTTTGAGTTTTGTCCAAAAATTAAATTAGAAAAATAACGTTCCTTGAAGACAGTTCTCATAGTCCGTTCATAACCACTACTGCCACTGCCCTCTCCATGCAGCGCGCTAAAATGCTCGCTTTGTGAATGAAGCTCTGTCAGGAGCGTTGGAGCTACGCATACCTTGAATTTCTGTCAATTCAAATTCCCGAGGGCCGAAGGACCTACAAAATTGAATGAAGGACATCAATCCGTACCTTTCGTATGCGCGCGTAACGAAAAAGCAGAGCGACGCCTGACCATCTTCAGGGCAGATGTTTGTTTTCGATAGTGCTTGCAGAATTTTACAAGAATGTCGGCATAATCTGTATTATAAGAACCCCTTCGACGAAAGGAATGTATTGTTCAGTAGCATGTTAAACGGGAACGCGTTTGTATGATATTATTGTCGATATTGTGTCCCCAATTTAACGTCTACTCTTTTTAGCCAATATTCTGCTTATAGTATTCTTCCTTGCTGACTTGGACAATACGATAAATAAATCAGATTTCATGACTGATAAGTTGTCAGTTATCATTGTCAACATTGTGTGATTCCGAACATTTCTTGCACTGCGAGCGTTTTGAAGTTTAATTTCAGAATATTTATCGACTAATTTAGATTGCTTTTATGTGTGTTTAGTTTATTGCATGAAATTGCAGACAAGCAACATCTGCAAAATGAGTTTGAATAATGTGAATCGTATTATTAAAAAGGGTACAAAAAATGGGTTCTGACTCATCTCTTCCTCGCATTTAATAAATGCTGGCGTCCTACAGGGACCGATTCTGTCACCGACATTGTTTTTGTTGCACATCAATGATCTCTTGACATGTGCACCAATCCATTGTTACGCGGATGACAGTACAGTCCATGATAGCTTTTTGTTTGATAAGCCCCCGAAGGGTAAACAAAATTCAACGGCTCTGAGGGCTTTGAAGCAGAGAACGGACGATTACCTCGAGAGGGTCTCTTCTTGGGGTAAGAATAACCTCATCGAATTTAATGTTTCAAAAACCCAATCATTTCTGATTACGTCTAAAAGGGATTGAAATGACAATCTAGTCTTCTTTAATGGGAGCAATCTTCCCAACAAGCCCTCCATTGATATGCTTGGTGTAACCTTAAGTGACCAGCTCGGGTATGGGGAGTCCATCGAAGCCAGAGTAAAGTTAGCCTCTCAGAAGCTGGGCGTATTGTACAGAGCCCGCAGATACTTTAATAGTACACAAACTGCTAACCCTGTACAAATCGTAAGTGCCCACTGTAGAATTTGGCAGCCACCTCTGGTCGGGAGCCCTAAAATATCTTGAAAAAATAAAAATCTTTGGACCACGGACGTCATGTAGGAATATTGTCCTTGTTCTATCGATATTTGTATGGAAGATGCTCTGAGGAACTAGCGTCATTGATCCCTGCATAGGCATAGGCATAGGCACCGGTGCATAGTCGGGAAACACGCCAAACGCGCGCGCAATATTTGCACATGGTTGACATTTGTCAGATGAGAACGGGTTGCTTTTACGATTCGTTCACGTGTTCATAGCTCGGCTGTGGAATGATCTACCGGCCTCTGTGTTTCCTCTCTCCTACTACAAAATGAGCTTCTTCAAAACCCGTGTTCACTCCTTCCTATCCCCCTAAAGACCCTCCACACAGCATCCCCAAAGATGATGCAGGCCTTGAGGGAAATTATTTCTCTCAGAGTCTCCTTTGTGGAGTTACTGTAAAAAAAGAAGATTAATCGATCATTTAATAAGACAATCCATAAGAGAGTTTAATGGCTCTGTGGATGTAATAAATTGAATAGTTTATTTTATTTTTCATGTATTATGTTCGACGGTGATTCAGTTTGGACGATCACCGGCGGAGCTGATTCAATTCTCCTTTTAGAAATAATAAAAAAACGTAGTTTTTGTCGTAATAGAGGTCTTAGCTAAAAAAGGAGCTGAGAATTATTATTATTTTTATTTTTTATTGTACAATATTAATTACATATAATGGGAACTTGTACCATTTAGTATGTCTAAAATCGTGGATTCTACCAAAACCTTGATCAGATTATTGCATTATTTTTTATTTATTTTACAATATTAATTACATACAATCGGAACTTGTACCTGCTAAGCCACTGCAAGTAGCTTGTCAGCAGGAGTTTAGTTCAACAATATTATATAATACAACAATAAATAACAATCATCATAAAAATGTAGCGCAATAATACAATAATATAGGTGCATGCATGTTGTGATCAATGAATACAAGTTGGAAAAAATATTTTTAAAAAAAAACATGAAAAGAGCATAACACTTGTGTTATAAAGATACTAGAGTCCAATTTCATTATATCAATAAAAATAAAATTATAAAAAATATGAATGTTATAAAAATATCAAAAACAAATTAAGAAATAAAAAAAAGAATAAAAAAAAAAAAAAGCAGCAGTACAGTTTTGCTACAGTGAGGAATGAAACTTCTTTAAAAATAGGTATGTAGGTACCTGTTATTCATTTTTTGCCTGATATGTTGGTGTACCCTACCCTGGCGAACCATCACACGTTTTGACCACCAGCCGCCACTGCCCTCGGTGCCTTTATGTTTAGTAGGTAGAACACGTAGTAGTAACCTCTACGTGAAAATCTAAATAATATTTTTTTATTGCCACCGTTGAAAATGAAATTCACAATACTCGCTGTTTGCTGGCGGTTTTATACATGTTCCACCTTGAGATTTCAAAACGATCGGACCTAAATCATGTTGATGACTTCTCTGTACAATCTGAAACGTGCTCAGTTCTAAGTAATATCCTGAAGGTTCTTATTTGTAAACAGGTAGAAACAATTTAAATTTCATTCAAGTAATCTTCATATATAAAAATGAATCTTTGTCTGTCTGTCCTCAATCTTCTCGAAAATTACTCGCCAGGTAAGTATTTTTTTCTGTATCTGCTTGTACATAAGTAGATAAAGAATAGGAAGTAATATTTGTACATCGCCCTTGAGGTGATTTTTTAGAAAAAGGCGATTTTGTTTTTATTTTTATATGAATATCGCACAAGAGTCCCAAACTGCTTCCAACCGTCTGGAGCCAGTGCGACTATGGCATTCCCAATTGGGGAATGTTGTGAGGCTGAAGGTATTGGGGAGGAGAAGGAGAGGGAGAGAGGAAGGCGGGGAAAAGGGGAAATATATAAATATACAAATATACGATATACAAATAATCCAATAATTATTATTATTATTATCACAAATTAATACGCTGAACAAAACCAGCAGCTCTAATTTGAAGATACACATTTGAAAGATGTTATAAAAGACTTGAATCATAATATATCTTTCCATATAAAAATTAATGTTTGTTCGCCTGTCTTCGATTTTCTCGACAGACGCATTCAATATTTACTTGACTGAATTTATGTTACATTATTTGTGGTCTTTGGAAAAGATCTTAACTGGATTAAAAACCAAGGAAAGGAAAAAGACAAACATTTGGTAATAAACAATTTACGAAAGTTGCTTTTTGTGCTTACTGAATAAAATATATTTAATATGTTGTTAACTATTTGCTGCATCCTCTTCGTGCTGAATCCCCGAGTTTCATCTTCGGTTCATAAAGCTAAGTGATACGCAACTCAATCTTATCGATATTACTCAATAATATTTAGTACTCAATTTTATATGCATTTTTTCCTCATAGCACCAACCAGTACCTTTCAAACACACATACATAAGCTCTTCATACTTAATTATTATAATTTTTTCTAGATATATTATATTACCATATTATGTCAATACTAACTTCTTTCCTTTTTTTTGTATAATGCCACTTAATATGAACTAAACTTGTCAATGTTACTGTCCTAAAAAACGGGATCTGTTCCAAGTTGGGCAGTCAAAGCTTTCTTAAATGTTGTGTTTCATATAAATAAATATTAATATTATTATTATTAATAGAGTTAGATCTATGCAATCCTCAGTTCCAGATAAAATATAGGTTTAAGGGGGAGAGGGACGTCGCAGAGTTATTATTTGTTCATTCAAAATAATGATAGTATTATTACGCAATACGATAAACATAATGTTTTAAATAGGAAAATATTTATAATATTTTATAAATTTACATAATCTTAGTATTTATCAAAATCTAATCAGAAATATTACTTTTTCTGACCGTCCCATTGTAGGTTTTACAAAATATTTAAAATATGAATATGATTTTTAAAGTGGAGAAAAGTATTTTTAATCCTTTCTCGTTGCTTTTTTGTAAATAACATAAACATAAATAAACAAAGATTGGTACTCCGCATTATAAAAAAAAACAGTATTCATGAAAAAATTAAATTACACACTGTTCTTTTTTTAAATTTATCTTATCGACATGTTACAGAAAAATCTTCACAGCACTTTTTAAGGATATTCAACTTTTTAAATGTTTTTGTAAAACATGCGTAGGACGGTCAGAAATGTGTAATATTTCTGATTATATTTTGATAAATGCTAAGCCCTCGCAAATTAAAAAAAAAAAACGTAATTAATATTTTTCTCTTTAAAAACACCATGTTTATCGTATTTCACAAAATTATTATCATTATTTTGAATTAATAAATAATAACTCTCCGACGTCTCTCCCTGTTAAGTGTGGCTGAGAAGTATAATAGGATTGGGGCCTGTTGTGGTCAGGATATCCGATGGAGGCTGTGGAGGCTGTGGAGGCTGTGTAGGAGTGTAGAGTAGATGCGATTGTCTTCACATGAAGCCGAGCGTGATTGGAGGCAAGGCCGTCACAGCCTCAGCGAGTACCATTGTTCACTTTTTACCTACAAAACGTGTACACACTGTTACCTGTACGACGTGCTCGTCCATTACCATTGTCCGAAGCAATAAGGAATTCAAATAATGACGTTCAATCTTAAATAACAGTATATTTCGTTTTTTTCTTTAAGTTAAGTTAGTTTTCATAATTTTCAAAGTTTCAAATTTTCAAAGCCCGCGTAAACGCTCCAAAACTTTGGCCGGTCGGTTTTAGAATGTCAAGTGACAAAACAAGGATGAGTTTTACAGTACGTTATTTTATATTCTATTCATGGCAAACCATAACTAAACTTTCAATCGAAGAATAATAATATTATTGAGCATTAACATTATCATAATATTCGCATTGATAATTGGTTTCACATGAATACTGTAATTTCTTTCATTAATAATTGTTTTTTTTTTACATTGAAGAATTTTTTATATTTTTTTTATGTAGCTTAAAGTCACCCAAATTAAGTTTAAATTTCACTGACTGACTAACTAACCATCACGCCGTTTCCCCGCAGGAGCAGGCAGAATGGACGAACCGCCAAACAACTCGATCTTGGCATAAACTTCTTGCTTCATTCACATTCATACATTATCTCATATATTCTATCCTATTATTCCGACATCTGACTCAAGTATTTGATTCACTTGATCATGCCATGTCTTCCTCGAGCGTCCCCGGCTTCTTCTTCCAATCATATTCGTGTTATATATTATTCTTACACTCCTTTCTTCGTTCATTCGCTCATTCATGGGCTGTGAAATTTTTAAAACTTTTTCTATTTAATGACTTTAGGTAAGCACTAACCAGCTAGCCTTACTAATCCAAAAATAGAATGCTCACGTGACATCAGATGTTCCAAATTCAATTGTACCAACATAACACGGTTTTGATGAGATGATTTTTTATTCACTTCTAAATAACGATTTATAAATTCTGCGTATAATTATACATAGTGAAAGTTATATATTGAGAATCGGCATTTGCTGATCTACGTGAATATATATTTTTAAAGCCATTATATTTTTCATTAGAGTTCCTTATTGGGCTGTGAGCGTTGTGTGTAATTTGGGAATGGGAGCGCTACTAAAGTAATGACGTGTATTTTAGTGTTTTAAAGAAGTAGCCGGAAGTAGGGCGGAAAGTGTTCGAAAGAACAGAAATTGGTGTTGCTGCTACGTAGATTGGACACTTTCTCACATGCATCAAAACAACCATTGTTTAGATCGGTTGGTCAAATGAACTCTGCGCAATGTACCCACTACCGCACTTCACATTATTTGCTGCACCACATTCATTTATTTATTTATTTGAAACACACATTATTAAACAATATTATATTAAAGAAAGGTAAAATCCCGTTTTAGGACAGTCCAATTGACAAGCTTAGTTCATATTAAGTACTATTATACAAAAAATAGAAGGGCAAATAAGCTATTATTGACATAGTATGGTAATATAATATATCTAGAAGATAGTATGATAATTAAGTATAAGGAGATGTGAAGAATAGTACAGAAAAACACGAATGAACGTACTTATGAAGAGATGAGAAAAACAAATATTATAGAGTAAACAATTATGTATATGTGTTTGATAGGTACTTTTTGGTGATATGAGGAAAAATGCGTTTAAAATTGAGTACTAAATATTATTTAGTAATATTGATAAGATTGAGTTACGTATCAACAGATTTATGAGCCGACGACGAAACTCATGGATGCAGCCCGAAGAGGACGCAGAAAATAGTGAATATCATATTAAATATATTTTATTCAGTAAGAAGATAGGAGTGTAAGAAGAATGTATGACGCGAATGTGAATGGAAGAAGAAGCCGGAGACGCCCGAGGAAGACATGGCACGATCAAGTGAATCAAATACTTGAGTCGGGCCATGTCAGAAGTCGGAATAATAGAAGAGAATGTATGAGACGATGTATGAATGTGAATGAAGCAAGAAGTGTATGCCAAGATCGAGTTGTTTGGCGGTCCGTCCTCTCTGCCTACCCCTGCGGGGAAACGGCGTGATGGTTAGTTAGTTAGTTAGTTATTCAGTAAGCACAAAAAGTATTTTTAGTAAATTGTTTATGACCAAATGGTTGTCCTTTTTCCTTTCTTGGTTTAGGGTTTTTAATTCGGTTATACCAAAGAGCGCAAATAATGAAACATAAATTCAGTCAAGTAAATCAAACCATGCGATGGTAATATAACTGTATTTCCCAGAAACCTATCGTTTGTATCTCTATAATGTTATGGAATGTCACCATTTCAATTGTTGTTTTCGCCAGTCTTGGGTCCTCGTCATCTTTCCTACGTTGCATATTAAGAGACAATAAATTATTATTAGTTATATATTTATTTAATTTATTTTACAATTACACAAAATGCACACATAATTTCTAAATTAAATAAAAAAAAGAGCTACAGAAAAAGAACAGAACATACCTAATACACGAATGAAGCAACGATAAAGTACGAAATTCTCACTGATGTTAATGTGTTGGAAAGTAACCTTGTGTATTGATGGTAACTCATATGACGGTCTCCTTGGTTATGTTACTCTTTGATATCTGCTGTATTTATGCTATTTTTTCCCTTGAAAAACTATGTGACAAATGTATCAACATGTAAAAGCCTTCTAGGCGTGAATAAATAAATAAATAAATTTTCTCTTTCTTACATTGTCTATTGAACAAAAATGATGATCTCCTTGATTGATATATTTCCTTGATAGCTGCGGATATCTATAATATTATTTAAGTGTTACTATTATATTAAGTCTATCCTCAATGTAACAAAACTGTACTGCTGTTTTATTTATTTTTTATTTTTTTTATTTCTCAATTTGTTTAATACTTCTAGATATTTTAACATTTTTATAATATTATTTAAATCGATATTATGAATTTGGACTCTCTAGTATCTCTATAAAAAACGGTCATGTTGTTTTCATGTTTTACTAAAAATATTTTTCTCAGCTTGTGTACATTGATCACAACATTCATGCACCCATTGTTCTAATTTTCCACTACATTTGTATGATGATTGTTATGTATTGTTGTATTATATAATATTGTTGAACTACACTCCCGCTGACAAGCTACTTGCAGAGGCTTAGCGGGTACATGTTCCCATTGTATGTAATTAATATTGTAAAATAAATAAAAATAATGAAATAATCTGATTAAGGTTTTGGTAGAATCCACGATTTTAGACATACTAAATGCTATTCTTCGAAGTTTACATTCGTAAAGCCTGACAAAAATTATTTAGACTGGTACCAAGGCCCTGGCTTGAGTTAACAAGTCTCGACATTCTGGACAGTGGAGAATGGTAGCCATGATGAGCAAAATGTTGATTGAGGAAAAACAAATCATTGTTTCTGTCAACGGCAAGGAATTTTGAACTGAATGAGTTGCAACAAAGAAGGTGACTCAATAATACATTGAATTATTTTGAATGTTTGAATATTTGAATGAGATCAAAGTATTTCCTACGCTTTTCTAATGCGTTGTGGTGACTTTCAATATATCCTATGAGGTATGCTTTGAACTGTTGACAGAAAAAAAAGGAATAGAAGCGTTGAATTTTTATTTTCTTCATTACATTTAAATAATGCTTTCTGATTAGTACCTGGAGCGCAAGCCCCATTCTTTTTAAGGAAGATTCTTTATCTTTTTCGCTTAGGCTTAAAAACTTATTGCTTAACTGCGGTTCTGGTTCTCTCGGAGGACAGCTGTCAGCTGTCATTAACTGAATGACATTCATTATAAATATCAATATTTGCATAGTTTTAATAAGAGAACATCTCAATATTAAGTGAGTTATCAATTACATTATGGTATTTTTTTTTAATTTAAAAATTATTAGTTAATCTGTCGGACTGAGTCCAATGAATCCGATTCCGAAGGCGGTGGACTCACTCCGAGACCTCAAATCGGGATACACTCGTTCCGAACTCACACTCAAGGAACTACTAAGGTTTTGTATTGAACTCAGAAACTATTCAATATGAACGATTTTTGCTTCCGGAATGGAGGGCCCGGGCGGACCGGAAGAAATGAAGGACCGAGTCGGAGGAATCGAGTCCGTGTGGCTGAACTTTAGAATAAGGAACTCCAGTGAAAAATATAATGACTTTAAAAATATATATTCGTATAGATCAGCAAATGCCGATTCTGAATATATAACTTTCATGGTATATAATTATACTTCGATTTTATAAATCGTTGTATAAAAGTGAATTAAAAACCGTACCATCAAAACACCATATTCTGTTGGTACCACTACTTCTGACGTCACACGTGCAGTTTTCGAGCCCAACTTATAAGTAGATAAGGTTTTTTTGCGCTTTTTATAAAATATGGCTAATAATTTCGATGTTTGCAGTGTTCATTTTGCTCGTAAAATAATTATGTTTGTTTATTGCGACCACTTGAGGGTTTTTGCTTGAAAATTCAAAACAATTTTAACGAATTTGTCTACTTAATAATCTATACCGCTTGCACAAAACAACAACGTCATTGGCACTTTTGTGATTATTTCTTCAGTTATTCTTGAAGTGGAGGATTTCTAATGATACCTCAAACCTATTATTTCTTACAATACATATTATATTTATTTTTATTTCAAGCCATTAAAATTCAAAACTATTTAATCTATTCAACCTATTTATGTTAATACCTGTCTACTGCTGTCACCGGCTCACAGATTCACAGATGTGCATGCGTCAGTTTTCGCGCATGCGTAGAACACTGATGGAAGCTATCGCAATCGATTCTGATTTGCCTTTCAAACATAATTTAAAGCATTAAAGGACTTAAAAGACTTTCTTTGAACGCTGATAAATTGTTAATTAGTTGCGGATATGAATGTATTTTTGCACTTTGGTACAATGCACTTATAATAGTAACGAGACGCTGATATTCTACAATGTTTCCTTCAATTAAAAGCAGTTAAATTTGAGTATAAAGTTGTCGAAGTTTTGTATGGAATCCATATAATATCGATTACCCCCTATTGAATCGCTAATCCGGCTGCTCCTGTGACGTCACACCCAACAAGCCATAGATTTCGTGCGTTTTGGTGGGCTTTAAAAAATTGAAACATTAACAATTATTTTAACCATGAAAGGAACATAAAAAAAATTAAATAAGGAGAAAATTAAGTTAGGATGTCAACATTAATAAAAAATAAAAAATTAAAAAATGGACTGGAGTTCCTTATTGGAACTGTATTCGTAAAATAAGCGGAATGCCCCACCCCTACGGTCGGCATATATTAACCATAATGGAAAATGTCCCCTTTTTAAATTAGTAACAAAAAATGTCGTTACTATCTAGTGAGGTAGGTACCTTTTTACAAAACGTAATGCTGTGTTAAAAGGCTAATTAATGATGTTTAAAAATATAATGTTTTTTTTAAGAAATACAAATATTCCCTGGTTACGAATAACCTGACAATATTTGAAAATCTACTACCATCACAGTAAGAGGAGGATGTTGCTTGTGTCGTAATGGAAGACTTAGCCGAGGAATTGAGCTCACGATGTCTGGGTGAGACGCAAACGCGATGCCAACTCAGCCACTGACCGGTAAAATGCGTTATAATATAATTTAATTGTTTTAAAAAGTTTTGGTTCTAGCCCTCGTGTCACTTGAAGATATTTCATTAATTTGTGTTGTCAAATGATCTCTTAACAATCTGCTTAAAGTTTTTTTACTACGTCTCTCCTGAATTCCGTAGTTAATCCAGAAGTCCTTAAGCCTAAGGAAAAATATAAGGAATCTTCCTTAAAAAGAACCAGAATAGCGCTCCTCGGTACCTGCCTATTTCCATAATTCATACCTAATTCGTTTAATGTGAATGCCCTCTGGTAATCATTCCTTACAAAATGCATACTGCATAGACAGGTATATTTATTGATTGAGGTAAATACGAGTACAACGCATTTGCGACAGGAAACCAAACCGCGAACACAAAGTCGCCAGTTGGAATAAAATTGTAATCGGTCGTAGATAATAATATATTATCATAAGTCCTTGTAATAATACCCCGTGTGAATACGCAATACACGCTATAAATACAACGGCAGAAATCGCCAAGTTTTTGCTGAAAAATCAATACAAAATACTAGGGGCCGTCTGTTTCAACAGATAGTTAAATCGTGTGCTAAATTAAATTTATTTATTTTACAGTAACTCAATAACAGGAGGCCCCGAGGGAAATAATTTCCCTCAAGCCCTATATCATCTCTGGGAATGCTGTGTGGAGAGTCTTTTAGAGAATAGAAAGGAGTGGAACTGGGTCTCGAAGAGACAAATATTTTAGTACGGAGAAAACACAGAGGCCGAGCTGTTTAACACGAGAACGAGTCGTAGAAGCAACCCGTTCTCATGTGACAAATGTCAACTGCGTGCAAATGTTGGGCGCGCGTTTGACGTGTTTCCTGACTATGCACCGGTGCCAAAGGGATCACTGACGCTAGTTCCTCAGAGCATCTTCCATTAAAATACCGATAGAACGAGGACAGCATTCCTACCTGACGTCTGCGTTCCAAAGATTGCAATCCGTTTGTTAAGATAGGCGAATCTATCAATCTATGTGGCTGCCAAATTCTACAGTGGGGCGCACTTGTGATTTGTACAGGGTCAGCAGTTTTGTACTATTGAAGTGTCTGCGGGCTCTGTGCAGTACGCCCAGCTTGTGAGAGTTTAACTTTACTCTGGCTTCGATGGAGCCCCCATACCCGAGCTGGTCACTTAAGGTTACACCAAGCATATCAATGGAGGCCTTGTTGGGAAGATTGCTTCCATTAAAGAAGACTAGATTGTCATTTCATCCTTTAGACGTAATCAGACATGATTGGGTCTTTGAAACATTAAATTCGACGAGGTTATTCTTACCCCAAGAGGAGACCCTCTCGAGGTAACCGTCCATTCTCTGTTTCAAAGCCCTCCGAGCCGTTGGAGTTTGTGTGCCCTTTGGGGGCTTGTCAAACATAAAGCTATCATGGACCGTACTGTCATCGGCGTAACAATGGATTGGTGCACATGTCAAGAGGTCATGATTGGGTCTTTGAAACGTCAACATTTTAACAGTCAGTTAGAGTAACTCGCGAGTTAAATAGGACCACGCGCTGTTTCAAGTATATTATTGCTAAAGTAATTGTCATTAGTGTGGCCAGTCGAGAAAGCAGAATATTCCTCCAAATTCTGGGAAAAAACAGGCCGCATCATTTTTTGGTGCGGCCACACCGACGGTTAAATTTGATCTCTTGTGAAATACAAACGACAACTGTCAAAATATGCCACGAGTTTTTGTTTGCATCATACTCGTATAATAATAATAATAATACTTGGATAACTTGCATAGCGCCGTTTTTGTGAAAAATCACCTCAAGGGCGCTGTACAAATACTACTTGCTAGGGTTTATCTTATTATGTACAAATTTATCAAATTTATGTACAAATTTATATTATTAGGTGGGTACTAACGGCTAGCTTCGTTATGTTAATTAGGTATGCAACTGAAACGTTCATGTATATGACTTTCCAAAGAGATGAGTTTTGCTGTGAATTCGTATTTAGAAAATATTCTTATATGGCTGAATATGTCAATGGCACTGACAGCTTTGTTACTACAAAAATAGTCGTGTGACCATTTAAAAATAAATTACTACCAATAGGTACGATACCAATATATACGATATTACAAGAAAAATATAATTTGCCTTTCAGTAACTGTAATATCATACTGAACTTGAGGCATTGCAAAAATTCAGAATCGACCCAAATAAGCGTAATACATTATTTTCTTGAAGATTTTTTGGGATATCATGCCGTGTTGCGCTTCCTCCTGTGATCAAAAATATGGTTTTGGCCGTGAAAACCTGAAAATATATCTAATATATTATTATTTCCGCTTGGTCGAAATGTTTTCGCTTTTCGCTGAATACATATTATTGGACGAGGAATTCGTCGTAATTATCACCATCGTCTATAATATTATTCATGAAATAAATCGTAAGAAACATTGAAGCGAGCGATTCCGTCAAATAGAACTGTCCAATATGTCCAAATGGCGAGTAACTATCGGTTTTCGGAAAGGAAGAGCTAAAGTTAGAAGTGAAGTAAAACAGGCAGTTAAATTGATTTAAAAATGCATTTTGAGGAAATTGAACTTTAGCAAGCCTTCTAACCCTTACTTTTACTGATGAATGATGGCATTCCTGTATTGTGTACATGTGAGAATGTTGAATTTGTGAAATCATATGTTTATTTAGGTGTCATTATTCATTGTTTTTTCAAGTGGAATATACAAATAAATAAGGTATGTGTACGACTAAGATCAATTGTTAGTAGATTATTTAAATTAAATTTCTTTGTCCCAATCTATGCACTTCGAATAATTTATTACATTACATTAGCGGAATCTGTTATAAGGTATGGAATTACAGCCTGGGGACGCAAAATTCATTGGTCAAATCATTAACTCATAAAAGTTTATACGAACAAATGCATAATATTCAATACTTTTATCAGTCTCGAAATTCTTTCAGTAAAATCAATTCAGTGGTACAAAATTATATTTCAGCACATTAATAACCCTATATTTAATACAAATCGACTAGAACATACTTACAATACTGGTCTCAATTTTAATGAAGGATTAATGTTTCCTAAGCATACAAACAAATATGGACAAAGAACTTTTGATCACATGATACCTAGCTGTATAAATATGTTACCCGCTGAAATAAAAAAAATGTTTTAAAACTAAACCATTAATAAATATATTGAAAACTTGGATAGCTGAGAGAAGCTATTTGTATTAGATAACAAGGGAATATTGTTTTATGTATGGTTTATTGTTGTCGTTTATGTTTTATTTTTTTTTATTTTTTTAATATATTTTTGAGTAAGATTCTTGATAAATATTTGTATTTTAAGTTTGTTACGTATGTTTTTCATGTTTTTATTTTAAGCAGACATGCATCTATTTTGTAACATTATCTGCTAATTTTGAGATTTGAATAACAAGCTCCCGTTAGATAAACTACAAACAAGTAGTTTATCGGGACTTTTTGTATTGTGTTTTTTTCTTTAGTAAAATATAAATAAAAAATAAAGAAAGCTTTAGCATGTGTTGAAAGAGACGTTCCTAGCAGTGTTATTATAATTGAGGATTTTTAATCCGCTGTTGCTTGAGCTCGAACTCAATCTTTACTCAGTTGCTGTTGGCGTGAACTCCCAAACTGAAGTCACTGACGCATGTTCTTTGTCAGGGCCACAATTGAAAGTACCTCAAAGTCACTGTACGCTGAACTGCCTGACGTCTGGTGATGACGGTTGTATTTGCATGTGTTGGTGTCTAGTCTAGTGGTAGTCATTGTGTAGTCAGGCCACCCTTTCACATTAAAGTCTTGTGTGACGTAAGTACGTCAGAAACAACAGAAGACCGCGGTTGTCTCAAGTTATTTGACCATTCACTGCCTACATAAAGTTTTCCTGGTTGGAACAGTGCGTAGTCACGTTTGCTGTCTTGAAGTTTCCGATCGTATCTTAAGTTGCATCTACTCGTATTTTAATTTAATATTTCTTATCTTGAGTCATACATTTTTTAATTAACGTACTACACATCACTACCACTAAGAGAAACAAACCAATGTAGCCTGTCTGTCCTCGATTTTCTCGAAAATTATTCGTTTAATTTGTTCTTATTAATGCCAGGAATATATCTATAAGCTAACCGCAATACAACATGGCGGCTAGCCTATAGATATACCACTCTTGTTAGCCACAGATTACATATTCAAAAGAAGAAGGTGTGTTTGGGTAGAATATTTTCAAAATTGAAAACACAAGTAGGTACCTACTTAAGAACTTTATTATTTAAATATATTTTGAAAAAAGGAATTAAATGTTATTCCCGCATTGTTCGATAACAAAAGACGGAAATCCACATTATATTTATATTTTCATGATTACAAAGATGACCTCCGGTTTATTCATTTCCGTAAATAACAAAAAACGAAATTCAGATTTAGTCGGAGAAATGATTGTAATGTCGCTTCGTGTGTTGCTGTAGTAGACAATAGTTATTATCGAAGAAAGCAATCACTACCACTTGACATTATACTCAAATGAAAAACAAACTTTGTTTTAAACCACCTTATTAAATGCATACATTTGTTGATCCGTTTCCCCAGGACAACATAATATAATATTATGTGATTACGGTCCCGTAGAAGGTTCAATCGAAATCGGTCGAGTTAAAGTGGTTTAATAAAGATTTTTTTTCGTTTAAGTGCATAAATATTGTTTAGCTCCGTACCATTAAATACCAATATTATTGGACAGGTAATAATCCAAATATTTCAGAGAATTATCCTTGAAATACCAATCTTAAAAATATACCTATGTTTTTTTTTTTTTAATATTTGTTTATATTCTCATAACGAAAAACCAATAATTAAAACATAAATATATTGCAAAATTTTTTACATGGGAAAGACTTCAAGAAATTTTAATATTAGAGTTAAGGAACACCCAAGGTGTTTAAATAATAATAATTCTCCTGAATTTTCCAATCATATTTTGGAAATAAATCATTCTTTTGACATAAATAAAGGTTTTACATACAAATACAACCGGTTTACAATTAGACAAATTTGAAATTTTCGAATTTAGAGAAAGTGTTAGTAGTCAATTAAATTATAATTAATAATTTATTTATTTTTTAAATAGCTATCGTTTGAACCTATTTTAATATTAATATTAAAAATAAAAATAGTTTATTTTTTTAATTTATAATATGAAATTTGTTATTTAATGTTTTATAATAATTTTATATTAACATTTTTGATTAATTACTTATCCACCTTTTACAATTTTTGTTTATGTTTATACTTTGTCTATTCTTACATTATTCTTACTGATCCAAAATGGCTGATAATGCTAACATATGATAAACATATGTGTACCAACATAACAAAAAAAACGATAATCGAATGTACACAGCCCGCGAAAATTCAAAATTCACCCTTTCTTTTGAACACACCTCGTATATTAATAAAGCGGTGATTACAAAGTAATATTAATGTAATTTATAAAAAATATATAATTAAATGTGTAGATACACTTCATGGGACAGGGTTTAGCGGTTTTTCTGATATTTTAACGATTTTCCAAAACAGTATCCGCAAATACACTTTATTCATTCCAGTTTTAATTGTATATATTTGTGATATAGGATTGTTTGCGGCATGCGGGTATGTGTAAAACATACAATATATTCAACTCATTTGATACGCTTCATGTTATCGTCGTTTTATAAACCCCTGAAAATAAAACACAATCAGATTGGACCCCCATGTTATACCTATATGGTAGATCCACTTTAATTATACTAGATTATTTCTAAAGTTCTTTTCATTAGATTGGTTATAAAAATAATAGAATATGTCCAGGTATGATCGGAATGAGACAAATATATACTTAAATATTAAGCAAATAATTTAAAAATATGATTATACTCGTACACTTGGAACGGAAAAACAAGTTTTACGCTAAGCTACTAACAAAGAAACGTGAAAAACACTATAGCCCTGAGAGAGTCCACATTATTTAACGCTTTTTGCAGAACCTTTTCAGAAAATACTCAGTTTGGTTTGTTTTGACACTTCGAAGTTATATATACTTGTACCATTCTGTTATACGAGTATATTATTACTATAGCGACAGGTGATTAGAATAAAATGTTTGTATCACTAAAGCGACACTAACCCGAAGCACCGATTTGAAGAGTTTTCATAGCCTTTTTCCAGAATAGGATCAATTTTTTGCAAGCACTTTTTTTGACAAGAAATGATACCGGCAGTAGGCAGTACATTGTTCTATTCGTTCCATTATCCGTATAGAATTGTCCCTTTACAAGCGCATCGCTAACACACATATTATTTAAATTGGAATAACTTTTTTTATTTTTTCTTATTGTATAATATTAATTACACACACTGGGAACTTGTACCCGCTAAGCCACTGCAAGTAGCTTGTCAGCAGGAGTTTAGTTCAACAATATTATATAATGCAACAATAAATAACAATCATCATACAAATGTAGTGCAGAATTAGAACAATATAGGTGCATGCATGTTGTGATCAATGTACACAAGTTAGAAAAAATATTTTTAATAAAATATGAAAACAACTTTGTTATAGAGATACTAGACTCCAATTACATAATATCAATATTATAAAAATATCGAAATATAAGCAGCAGTACAGTTTTGTTACAGTGAGTATTGATTGATAATAGTAGTATTTAAATAATATTATTTATTTATTTATTTATTTATTTATTTATTCATTAATGCCCCAAAGGGCTCTTACATATTTTAACATTAAAATGATTATGTGTACAGAACTTTTAAAGAAATAACATGATGCATAGTTGGTATATAAGTGTAACATATTTATAATATATATGTATGTATAATAATGTATTAGTGCATGACACATGGTAAGATATTGATTGAAAGGGTGCAAATGAAAACAAAGGATAAAATATGGTATGTGCAAGGTGCATTTATGAGTGGAAGGGGGTGCGTGGATCAGATTTTCTCGTTGCGTATGCTCACAGAGAGGTTTATGGCAAAAAAAAGAAATTCTTCTGTGCTTTTGTAGATCTACAAAAAGCATACGACAAAGTTGACAGAAAAAAGTTATGGAAGGTGTTGTCTAAGTATGGTGTGAATACAAATCTTATACAGGCAATCGCATCGCTGTACGAGGGAAGTGTTTCATGTGTTAGGGCAAACGGTGATTTTACGGGGTGGTTTGACATCACAAAAGGTGTTAAGTAAGGCTGCGTAATGTCACCGTGGTTATTCAATCTATACATGGATAATTGAATGCAAGAATTGAAAGAGGTGGGCCTGGGCGCGAAAATGAGTAGTCTGCAAGTATGTTGCCTGTTGTATGCTGATGATGCGGTGCTGATTGCTAACAGTATGGAAGATCTACAGTCCCTCGTATCTAGGATGAATGAACTATGTGTGAAGAATGAGCTAATGATGAATGTAAGTAAGTCTAAAGTCATGGTGTTTGAAAGATAGAGTACGAAAACAGTGTGCAATATAGTTGTGAATGATGAATACTTGGAGCAGGTCGATGAGTTTGTGTATTTGGGAAGTATGTTTACGAGAGATGGAAAGACTGATAGGGATATTGAAAGAAGGGTGAATGCAGGAAACTCCATTAACGGAGGAATGAACGCGGTTGGCGCAAACAAAAATTTGTCCAAGGAAGCGAAGCTAGCAGTCCACAATGGAGTGCTGATACCAACCTTGATGTATGGCAGTGAGGCATGGAACTGGCAGAGGAAGGATGAAAGTAGACTGAATGCTGTAGAAATGAGATCTCTGAGACGAATGTGTGGTAAAACCATGTATGATTGAGTGAAAAATGTTGAGATTCGTAAAGAATGCGAGGCTGATGTAAGCGTAGTGAGAAAGATTAAGAAAGGGACGCTTAGATGGTTTGGGCATGTAGAGCGAATGAACGAAGAGAGAAGTGTAAGGAGAATATATGGTATGACGCGAATGTGAATGGAAGAAGAAGCCGGGGACGCCCGAGGAAGACATGGCACGATCAAATGAATCAAATACTCGAGTCGGGCCATGTCAGAAGTCTGAATAACAGAAGAGAATGTATGAGGCAGTGTATGAATGTGAATGAAGCGAGAAGTGTATACCAAGATCGAGTTTTTTGGCGGTCCGTCCTCTCTGCCTACCCCTGCGGGGAAACGGCGTGATGGTTAGTTAGTTAGTTACACAGAGAAGTTATAAAGGGAAACGTTTTTAATTTGTAGATATTACTTTTTTTAATAAAAATAGTAATAGCCTGATCTACATGACACATAATACACAGGTGCATAATATAATACTCTTATAATATGAGTGCATGACATTGTGAAAAAAAAAACATATTGTTTTTATATTTCGGTTGATGTAAAAATGTATGAAATTGCATACATAATATAGTATATGATACATAGAAAGAAAAAAAGAGGAACAAGTTTTTTGATTGTAGATGAGTACAAAGATAATATATATAAAAAAAAATAATTAAACAATAGCTCTTATGCGATGCTCTTATAATTGTTGCAACATAAAAATATCGTTCCGGTATCTTTTAAACATGGGTAAACTTATATTAAATATATCTACAGCAGAATTTAATATAGGTGAATTTATTTCCAAGCATATGCAGACGAGAAATGGGTGCATGCATTTGGTAGTTTATCCCAGAATTATTGGTACAGAATAACATATTTTGCCGAGTTTGTCGATGAGGTACTTTGAAATTGATTAGTTGCAGGAGTTCACAACAGTCTAATACACAATAAATAATTTGAAATAAAAAAGTTAAGTCTGTTATTTTTCTTCTGTTTTCTAGAGTATGTATTTTGAGTGTATTTAGCAAGAATGTATAGTTTATGTGTTGTATTGGTATGTGTAGTTTGAAGTTAATAAAACGTTAAAATTTGCGCTGCACGCGTTCAATATTTTGTTATATTGAAAAGATACCCGCAGCTACCAAGGAGATATACGATCAAGGAGACCGTCATTGAAACTTATAAATCTCATATTTATTAATGATTGAGGATAATGTTAACAAATATCAGAGTGGGGTTCCATTAGCTCAGTGGCAGTGGCGTGCATTGCTCTTTAACCAAGTTAGGCTGAATCTTCCCGGTGCTGATTTTCACCATGAATTTTCATCATGAGAAACCCGTCCCAGATTTACAAATAAATGATTACGCTGGGAGTCACCTCAGTTATAACTGGGTGAAAAAATGACAAAAAATCTCATTTGGTAAAGCGATCTTGATGTAAAGAAAGGGTTTTATGAAAATATAATAAAAAATAAAATAAAAATTTCACTTCTTCAATGAATGTAACATCCTTTTAAATAAAATAACGGGAAATATTTTAATAAGAAATTCTTTGTTTACACCACTTTTTAATATATAAATATCAACATGTTTTGAAATCGATTACCAGGATATACAGTATGCAACGAATTTATTATTAATTTTATAAATAATAACGCCACAAAGTAATTATACATTTAATTTATTTTTTTATATATGAATACGGCACAAGAGTCCCAACTGATCCCAACCGTCTGGACCCATTGAGACTATGTCATCCCCAATTGGGGAATGTTGTGAGGCTGAAGGTATTGGGGAGGGGAAGGAGAAGGGGAAGAGGAAGGTGGGAAAATATCTGTCTATTCAGATCTAGTCACCAAACACGGCTAAAAGCCATTTCAAGCAACGTTTCAATTCTGAATGGTGGTCTTTCACCAGGGCGATACTGAGAGTATCTTCCACTCTGGAACGTGCGCAAATATATCATATATTATTTTTAAATGAATCAATTGTGAAATAACACAAATTAATCAAATAAAATTTATTTGCGCACGTCGGGATTTGAACCCGCTACCTTCGGATTCGTAGTCGAGAGCCTTACCCCTCGACCATGGAGGCCGTTTAATGATGAAAATGAGGAAATATTTCTCTTAAACCACTATTTAAAATATTACTATTAACATGTTTCGGAAGCAAAGCTTAAATCAAAGTAACAAGTGTTAATAGTCAATTCAATATTATTAATTCTTTTTTTTTTTTAAATTGCCATTTCTCAAATTTATTTTCACTTTAATTCCTACCTATATTTAGAAAAATATCAATAAAAATAATAATAATTATCATTATTATTTGATTTTGTTTATATGTAAAAATTATAAAACACTAATATATATTTATTATTTAATATTTCATAATAATAATTTATTTTGTTCGATTAAGTTTTTTAATATTTTTAAATAATTACTTACATACTTATTTGTTGTTAAATTATGTTCATGTTTATTATTTATCATTATTTCACAGTGTACTATACGAGTATATCCAGATAAGGGAAGCTTTGCTTCGAAACATGTTGATATTTAAATATTAAATAGTGGTTTAAACGAAATATCTCCATTTCGTTTTAATATTTTTTCGTTTGAATTATTTTTTTTTATGGTAGGCACAGCTTCTCATCCTTCAGGGAGTGCACGCCACTGGTCAGGGGTCAGAGTGCCAGTCTCGGTTAGATAAAGGTCCTAGGTTCGATTCCCAGATGCGACCGTTACCTTTGTTATTTTCTTATGGTAGGCACAGCTTCTCAGCCTTCAGGGGGGGTGCACGCCACTGGTCAGGGGTCAGAGTGCCAGTCTCGGTTAAATAAAGGTCCTAGGTTTGATTCCCTTTGTTATTTTCTGTGTGTTTGATGTTACTATAGGCTTTGATTGTTTCTAATAATGCTTCAAATATGTTGGATAAAGATGGCTAGCCGGCAGTAAATACTTCTCTCGCAAGAACGCGCCATTGAGGTGAAATTTCGTGGCAGATTGAAGATATTCAATCTTAGAAGAAGAAGGGTTGGACAAAGAATAGAACACCTATCTGTCAAATCATTTTTTAAGGAATAATTTACCCAAACCAGTTAACCTAGCCCTAAGCTATTCGAAATGTTTCAGCTGTTCGATTTTTTAGAGTAATTTGATCGTTTTTCACTGTTTTTCTAGGTAGAAGTAATTATTATTATTAGCAACTATGTTATTTTTTTATTTAATTTTTCTTATTAATTTCTATATAATTTTCACATTTTAAAGTAATATCGAAAATTCATATATACATTATATAATTTTTTTCATGGTCCTCCTCACTAGGAGACCATGTGCTGAGGCGAATTAGAGATTTTGAATTAGCGGAATCTGTTATAAGGAATGGAATTACATACAGCCTATGGTCTTTCCCGTAAAACAAACATCAATCATGTTAAATCAGTGTAAAATTCATAGGTTAAATTATTAGCTCATAAAAGTTTATACGAACAAAGGCATAATGTTCCATACTTTTATCAGTATCAAAATTCTTTCAGTTAGATCAATTCCATGGTACAAGATTATATAGCCCTATATATAATACAAATAGACTAGAGCACAATTAAAATACTGGTCTCAATTTTAATGAAAGATTAATGGTTCCTAAGCATACAAACAAATATGAACAAAGAACTTTAGATCACACGATTCCTAGCTGTTTAAATATGTTGCCCGCTGAAATGAACAAAAAAAACTATTAAAACTAAACAGTTAATAAATATATTGAAAACTTGGCTAGATGAAAGAAACTATTTGTATTAGGTAACAAGGAAATATTATTTTATGTATGATTTATTGTTGCCGTTTATGTTTTTATTTTATTTCATTTTTCCATATTTTTGTATAAATATTTTTGAATAAGATTCTGGATAAATATTTATGCTTTAAGTTATTTACATATATTTTTATGTTTTTAACATATTTTGTAACCTTAACTGTAAACTTTGACAACTGTAGATTTAGTTAGATAAACTACAAAAAACTAGTTCATCAGGACTTTTTGAATTATATATTTTTTTAATAAAATTAAATAAAAATTAATAAAATATGGGGTTTTCAGCGACTTCAATATTTCAACCTCAAAGTTTGGGCAAGGTATTTCCAGTTACGTCTATGACGTTGTTTTAAGAATCCTAGTCGGTTATTCATCTGTTAATTCCTTAAGACAAGTTTTGCTGGACTTAATGCAATTATTGATTGAATTACTTACTTTATTTAATACTTAGTGGGAGATTTTTGTATAATTTTAGAGCTAAAAATTCGGAGGTCCTTTGTTCAAAAGTAATATTACACTTAGGTTCATTTAGCTTGTCTAGTTGCTTTGCTCTGGTATTATAATTATGAGGAGTGATAGCCATTTTGTCCTTATTGAGATAATTAACCAGAATATTTTTAGTAAAGGTTTTTTGTACACTCGGAACGTTGAAATGTTTAAAAATTTCCGTTTTTGATGTCCTTGTGGGGACCTTTAAAATGGTATTTCTGAGTTGTATGTAGTGGTTTTATGTAATTTGATGCAGCCCCATCCCAAAATACCATATTCCAAATGAGAGTGGCATAAAGCATAAGTGACTCTATTTAGATCCCCGGTTGACAACATATTTCGTAATTTTTTGAAGAAGTAGATGAGTTTTATTAGCTTTTTTGAAGTTCCATTAATATGTAAATCCTAGCGGAGTTATTATTTCACTATTTGGAATAGTATTGTATCCAAGTAAGCACTCGTTTGAGTGTATGGCGTATGCAGTGTGGCTGGTGTTTAGCTGGTTACTGGCGGCGCATTGCCTCCATACTCCCCCCTTAAAAGGACCATCACCATCCGCCGATTGAAGCGGAAGTTTGTGTGTATAAGGCTCGCGTACGATGTTGTCATATAAATGCCTACCCGGAGAATAGCTCAAATACTACTTTGTATTGTAATGTTATCGACAGTCAATGGAGACATCAACATGATCGGACGGATACTGCAAGAGACACTTAGCCACGGAATAAGGTGGGGACCTATGTAGACATTTCTTACCGGATAACAATCGCACGTTTACAAAAGTTTTCAGTCCTAATCCGAAGTGGACATTATTAGAATAATATACTTAACTGAACCTTGTGAAGTAGACACGGTGAGGTTCATTCGCAATAGTGAATCAATTCAGTCTGATTCACCCATATTCATTCCATATAAAATAATATTAATACAATACATGTTTGTCTGTCTGTCTGTCCTCGATTTTCTCAAAAATTAAGAGATCGGTTTCGCTGAAAATAGCACACTTTGTTCTTATTAGTGCCGGGAATGATGAATGAAATCCTACATGTAAAACTGTTGATATAACGTTTTAAAATTAGTATGAAAACATTGAACCCGCAATGTTTTATTGAGGTTAGATCATAGATATGACCAGTCTGGTTAGCCACAGATTGCATATTGAAAAGAAGGTTTTTTTGGGTAGAATATTTTAAAAATAGAAAACACAAGTAGGTACCTACTTAAGAACTTTACTATTTAGATACATTGTGAAAAATATAAATATTTTGACTGAAATAAAAATTTCAAATAAATGCTTAATTATTTCTTTATTTAGATGTAGTAATAGTCGTCACTGGCATTATGTATTATTGGCATGTTGTCAAATTAATTATGGGACTCAAACGACAAACAAAAATTCACGTCATAACATTATTAAGAGAAAAAATAACCCTAGCAAGGCCGGGTACAGATAAGCTAGTAAATAAAAAAACGAAGGTTTCTTAGAAGAGTTGGAAATAACATATTTAAAAATAAAATAAAAACACGGAAATAAAAATCTTACTCAACTAGATAATTAAATAGTACTTAAAATATATATACACCTAAATGTAGTAAATTATGATTTCGTTTTTAAAGACAATTAATACAACAACCAAAAAAAGCGACCGAAAGCAAGTGACTCGAAATAAATGACATAATATCTATATGATGTTTTACATTATTTTCTTGACATCCTACCATCGGCCGAGTATACTCGTAGCATCGATTTACCTTGCTGATTACTTCGGCAATTCTCGCCCGACTACTGAAACTGATGGCTTGGCCGCACTGGGATTAACGACGCAAGGAATCGCCGAGGGCATTGGAGGAATGAATTAGGAGTTTCTGACTAGTGTCTCGCAGTGGCTTGTGTAACTTGCGCCCTGCAGATACATTACGAACATACTAAATATCGACAGACAAGAGACGTAGTGACTACGACGTCATAAGTGGATACGGAATACATTTCATAACTCCCTTAATTAGAGAATACGGACAGCGGAAGCGAATACGTGCTGATCGGAATTACTGAATGGCTGACTAGTGGCGGTTTGCTGCTGCGGACTAGTGCGAACTGTGAACTAACCATGGCGTGAGGGTTTTCATGAATCACAGGGCGCGATTCTATTATACGTTACCGTATATGGATGGAGTCCAGCATACTGCACAATATCCCCGGCGACTGTGCAACGACGCCCGTAGTATAATTGCGCCGTAATTATGGTGCCGCGCGTTAAAAAATCATAGGGTTGAAGAATTAATTCCGTGTCAAATTGAGAATCAGATCGAGTGTCAGGAGAATGAAATTATTAATTTAATTCATTCATTCATTCATTAAATGTGTACTGTGGAGTATATGATGCGACTGCTGTGCCGTGTGGTTTGCACACTTCACACACGCCCAGAGGCAGTTCTGTTGTCAGAAGCTGCCAGGATGTGACAACAATGCAGCCGAGTCGCTTCAGAAACAACATTAATTAAGTTTTTTTCCGTAGGTAACGTAACTTAGAATTAAGTTCTGCAAGTATATTTAGTTTTTATTACTGTGACAGCTGTTTCGGCGTTCCAGGCCGTTTTCAAATTGCCGGTGAAGATGGCAAGCAGTTTGAAAATGGCGTGATTGAAAATGGTGTGATTGAAAAAATTTCTAATACAAAAATGATCATCATTTTCATAAATGGAATGGCAATATACAATGCAGGCAGTGAAAGAGAGACCGAAAACTGTATTTCCATTAACTCTTTCGGAGCTGGAATTAAAAGGTGTTAAGTCAAAGGCACATCGACTTGAAATCAAATCCCAGATTAATGTAAAAGTCCAGATGGGAGTACAATCAAATAATGAAAAATAATAAAAAATAAATACATAATTTTTCAAATGAATTACAAAATTACTTCGTATTCACTACTTTATTAATATGCACTGATATCAACATGTTTCGAAATCGATGCGATCTTCATCAGGAATGTATACAATACTAAAAAAATAATAATGTCAAGTATAGACAAATGATAAAAATAGAACACAATAGTGTAAAAAGACACATTATAAACAAAATTGATTAAAGTAGGTAAGTAATTAATCAAAAAATGTTTAAAAAATATATTAAAAAAACATTGAATAACAAATTTATATTAGAATTTTTTTATTATTAATTTTAATATAAAAATAAATCCAAGAGACAGCTATTTAAATTTTTTTTGATATTTATTAAATTTAATTCACTATTAACGCTTTTCCTGATTTCTCAAATTTTAAATCTGTATAATTGTAAATCGGTTGTATTTGTATGTACAATTTTTAAACCTTTATTTATATCAAATGAATGATTGCTTTCTAAAATATGATTTGCAAATTCAGAATTGTTGTGATTATTTAAACACCTCAGTTGTTCCATTGAAATTTTTAGAAGTCTTTTCTATGTAAAAATAGTTGCAATCGTTACAAATTAATTTATATACCCCCGATTTAATTCAAATATTATCTTTATCTTTGTTATTTAAAACACATATTTTTTTAAAAAAATATTATTATTATGAAAGGGTGGTTGGATATTTGGCATGTTTTTAATTATTAAATTTGAGGTACTATTATTTAAAAAAAAACAATGTTTTTCTCCGCTGTTTACTAACATCAGTTATTTGTGGATATATATAAAATTTAATATTATTATATTTAACATTATTTTATATATATATATATATTTATATTTTTTTATCGAATAACTTATTGAAGCTAATAAACCTTATTGGAAAAGACACAGAA